>LYUA01001638.1:72043-83975 GCA_002093875.1 Calopteryx splendens
CCCCCCCCCCGTCCCAACCATCCAACCCATCCGCCATGTTCCACGACTCCCCCTCCTACTCCCTTCCACCTCCTTCACCGGATCTTCTTTCGCGAAAAAGGTCCTTTTCGGAGTATCCCTGCCCGCCCACCCTCCCCACTTCAACTTCATCCTCATCCCTAATGTTATTTTTCCTGATTGCCAGCAAATTCAAAGAACCCCAAATTAATATTTTTTTCGTCCTCGTCATCAATCATTCCGTGAGTATTTTTCCTTTCGTTTTGGGGAAACGATGACATTTTCATGAGAAACTGCGTAGGACTGTAGCCTCTGCTGCCGTATTCCAAACACGTGCATTATTCAAAATAAAAGAGGTGATCGTGGCGAATAACACCACTGGAATTAATTAATACGTTATCCTTCTATTTTCAATTACCACCCGTTAGTATGCAAGCAGATGCTTCTCTAAACAGCTCAAGACCAGAGTTTACGTTGTTTATTGTTTGTTCAACGTCACGTGACTAGTTATGAACATATGAAATGCAATGAGAAATTTCAGAGAGGTTTGAATTTCATTTTCCTTTATGCACAATTGCTATCAAAGGATGCGTTGAGTGCGTTCGGCATTTGCTTATTGTATTCCTCGAAACGATAATATTGATTTATGCTTATTTTTTATCTTTTGGACCATTATTAACTATATTACCACTGTATTTTATCTTTGATTTTGTAACTTCCTTTTTATTATGTTTGATTGACATGTCTTTCATTATAAAACAAATGACTCGACCTCTCGTTGTCGTGCCCGGTTCAACAAATAATATATTCACTCCAGTGATTACGTATTTAGCATACTATATGACGCAAAGCTCTAGGCTCCAAAAAATCATTTTCGTAGATAAACTGGTTTAGAAGAAATTCCATCCACGAAGTAAAATAACAAGCAATAGGCCGGGATGAGGAGTATTTATGAAATTGTAATTACTTTAGTCCTGCCAGCATTTAATGGAAAAGACGTTCATGGCGATTTCCAAGTCATATTATACCAATAGCTTTTTGTGACCTGGGTGTTCTATTGAGTTCATGTTGCAGCAACCATGGGAATTCCTAAGAGCTTAATTAAAAATATTGTTATTTTTTATATTAAATCATTTTCATGCATGACAGATATCGACCATAACCTTATTTGTTAAAACATAATACATGCTTAAATGATACAATAATTTCAAATGTCATAATGGGCAAACCCTTCAATTCTCCTCATATTTCTTACGGTTTTCTGTGGAAAGACACTATTTTAAAATTACCTCTTCCGCCTCGCCTCCGAATGATATTTTAATAATCACACTACTCGTGTAAATATTATTAGAGCTTATTAAAGTTTAGCGTATACTACATTTATCTACAGTAAAATAATTAAATATACAGTGTCTATGATTGTCCTACATATTTTTCAAAAGGGTTATCTTACACAATAATTATGCGGTGGTCATTCCTAGCTAAAAAGGGAAAACTAATCACAATTTTTATATATATTTATTAAATATATCCTGTCCTTTAAATCATCTGTTCAACTTGAAGAAAATCTTAAAACTATTTTCCGATCTAAATAATAAAACATAATTATTTAAAATTAGTTATGCCAGTATGCATTTCATACCTAAATCGATTATATTTGTCAATATTTCTAAAAGATGGCGGAATTATATGTGGGTGATGATATATGGGTGTATTATATATATGGGTGATGATAACTTCTGCTACACACTCCACACTCTCAGTGTGTTTTTAAAGGAATGGAGTAAAGAGGTAAAGAGACATAATGGAAGGGAAGTAAAAAGATGTCGATTTTCGAAAAAACTGAAAAAAGTTGGCCCAGGCCGAGACCTAAACGAGAGACCTTTTTAATACAGTTACGATCATCATAACGTCATAAATGGATCGATGTGGAAGTTTCGAGGCATTTAACTTTGTGTTTGAAGGCACGCATACAAAAAGTAGGGCATGGGATAATAAGGTGGCCAATAAAACATTCAATTATGAAAAACGGCCAAAGGCAATAACATACTCCAAGGGTGTTTTTATAGAAATAGAGGCATGGAAATATTTAAAAACAAATAAAACACCCCTTTACAAATAATGTTGCCAGCAATTGCATCAAATTCAAACTAAACATATTGACGGCTACTGTAAATCAAAATTTTTCCAAAATATTCCGTTCTCTACACATTCTATTCGTCATATGCGTCATTCGCGGAAATAAAAGTGATCTCATCAGATTTGCCTTTCATTTTGTTTTTGTCAATCCCGTCACAGACACATAACCCCTAAAATCTCTTCTGAACGCTCACCTCAGCCATCACCCACCATCGCCCAACAATATTTTTCAATGTCCTCCTCATGGGTAATATGTAAGAAGAAGCTCTACAACGAATACTCAAAATGAGCAGCCTCTAAGTTCACTCAAGACTCTCAACAGAGGAAATTGATCCACGCAATTTATGAGATGCCTGTGATTCGGGAATTATGAAAACAATCTTGGCAGATATCTCACCATGTCAATAATGTACGGGAAACCATCATTGATCCTAATATTATCACCCATATAATACACACATAAAAAAAATCCGCTCACAAGCAGTTATGATGTCAGTCCACCATACCTGATCCGTAAAAAAAATATAAAAGAGTACCCTCTTTAGCAGAATGGACTTAGACGCTGTGGGCCGGGAATGGGTTAGGGGAGAGGTGAGGGAGGAGCGGTGGGTGTTGGAAATGTGAATGACAAGGAAGGGGGGGATCTAAAATTTATTTTATTTTCCAATAATTTTCCTTTAATTTTCTCACTATCATAAATGAACGTATAACCCATTCCCCTTATTTATCCGGATCCCCCCTGTATTTACTTTGATGAATTTAATTTATTTTGATTTTTATTATATTTCTCTACGGATTGAACCTTTGTTTGATCCACTATATTTCATTTATTTCTAGAATTCAGTGCAGTTATTGCGGGAGAGTGAGATTTCATGTGCATAAGCCCTATAAAACCGTCGATAATAACACACATTATCCGGAAGGTATTTTCAACTTAAATCACAAAAACATAAACAAAAAACAAATTCTTCAACTAAGCAGTTTATTGGGAGTTGATATTTTTCCTCGTGCTTTATTAACAACATATAAAACTAGTGTTCTGAGAGTCTTGATGAATTCCTTTGAAGTGCAGCCTTCCTCAGAAGCACGAGAATATTCATCGCTAGTAAGTAAGGTAGTAAAAATTCTCAGGGGTCACGTCATATATATCCGTCATCGCCTTGTCAGCTGGAATAACTCTGATAACAATCAGAATTGAACCAATATCAGTAGCTTTGGCGTTATTTATTTTATCTCATTTTATTACTCTCTTTAGTTGCTAACTCATGCATTGCAAACTCATTCATGGGCAAATGGTAAAAAAATTAAAGAGTTGAAAAAATGTAATGCTAATAGAAGCCTCATAAACGGACAAGTGACAAACTCGTAGTTGTAGTTAAAGAAACAACGCTCAATTATTTAAGATGTAATGAACCCAAGGGTGAATATTTCTGGTTCAAGGAATGTTTCCTATGAAACAATTTGATGATTTTATTGAAAACCAGTTGAATTTCGACATCAGTTATTCAGAAAAAATGGCGAAGTAAACTAGTCAAATTGAAATTATGTTTTAAATCTGGTACTTTTTAGCAAATTAAGTGTATTTTATTTTTCTTTAAAAATATGCTCTTTAAATTGGTTGATTTAAACCTACTGTCGAGGAAACTTGAACCGAGTAAACTCTTCAGAATCTGAGGATCTACCCCCGCTTCTGCTTCTCACTCGTGGTATTTCACTGCAGTCTGGGCGATTTTTCTCATTTCCTGTCTTTGCACTATTTTATCAATATATCACTTGCCTTGATTGAAATTATGTAACTGGTAAATGTTATTGAATGATGCGAAAAGGTATCTTAAAAAGTAGGTTAGGTCAAAATATGAGTGCTAATCAAGGAATAAAAGGTTCCCATTAGTTTGTAATTTTGAGTAGAGTTTAAACAGCTAAGTAACCTCAATGGTAGGGGTTCCATGGCAAGTGCTTGTGAAGAATACCTAGTCTAATGAAAAATATAATGTGGTAATTCAGGGGGAATCACTTTTCTGACGTAGCCTTTTAAAAATTAATTTCTTTAGCAAATGCTTATTAAGCACTTGTATCCACGACTGACAGCATATTTTGAAGTAACCTGCGATTGACATCCACGGATGAAATATATCCGAAGAATAATGAGCATTATTTCCCATGGCTAGCTTTGTCATAGTTACCTATTATGAAATGAATAGATTATTCCAGAATTTGTACCAGTGAATGAAACAAATTCAAATTAGCTTTCAGGGTAAGGGATTAGTGAAAACATTTTCCTGAAGAGTTGTGAGGTAGCATCAAACTAAATTAATACGGAGAAAAACTTGCTTCCAACGGACTGAGGAAATCTCATATCACTTGGGAGCGCCAAAAAGACTATAAAATTTTACAACTCTTTAATTAAGGCCCCCTTATTGCCACTGCTTTGATTTCATTTTCCTCGGCACCTTACATTTTATTAACCAACAACTAATGCCCATTCCGTGCCCTCTCTCACTCACTACCTTGTCCTTCTTTCCCCGGCCCTTTCCATGATGAAACCAGGTGGACAACTAGGGTGCTTTATGCGCTTTTACTAATTATTCGCTTCGCCGAATTACGTTTCCGGATCCTGGAATATTCCATTTACAAGGCTCATTTACAATGCATATAGCTACTCGTATTTTATTTATAATCTCACCCTCAAACCTCTACTAAGCCATGACGGCCTATATTATGAAACGCGGCTAATACTTCAAAGTTATTTCCCGAAATGGGCTTTGTTCCTTTCATTCGCATAAGTGTCTTGTTTATAATGTGCAAATTCTAGATACCATTAATGACTAATATTAGGAATTTAAAGAGAAATGATTGTCTGTTTTTGCTTATTCTCACGAAAGAGTACATAGAGGTGAAATACGTTGTACTTTCTTATAAAATATAATTTTGGTTTTTCCCCCAAACACTTCGTGCTGCATCCCGTAGGCATATGGAAGAATCTGTAAGTATCGGACTTTGTCATTTCTCAGTTTAAATATGCCTTTTGAGAGCAATAGTAGCATGAGGAGATAAAGAGAAATGAAACCTTTACGTGTTTTAATGTCTTAAAGCTGATTTTAAGTTTCATTTTGTTGTTGTTAGTCATTTAAGCTTTTGGTTATTGCTTCCCCATGCAAAGAATTTTCGTAAATCGAATATTTCATCGCCAATATGCCCATCTCCAATGACAAAAACATTCCTTGAACCAAATCAATTATTTAGGGTAGGCACCTTTTCCGCTACACACTGTTGAACACTGTTTAACTTCATTTTGAACTATTTGTTTGACCCTATATAAATGTGATCAAGTAGTTATACCTGTGACGTGAGCAGCATGGTCACTGAGTTTACTTATCGGTACCAGTTTCGAAGTGCTTATAATGCCCCGAATTAAAAATTATATTAATTTTGGAATTACTAGTAAAAATAAATACTTCTAAGATGATTTTAGCGTATTTAAAATAGTCCCCGAAAGTAAATGTTAACGAAATAAAATAACTTTAACGCAATGGACGATGTCTCATAAAAATAACGAGATTTTTTAAACTCTACGCCTACTCTTTTCGATTGAGTGCAACTTTAAAATATTCTTTTTTAACTGTAATAGAAGGTATCATACTTTTTATGTAGTTTGCGTGAGATAATATGAAGAAAAAGACCACAATTAGGAGAAAATAAAAACTACTGACTTTACACCAAGGGAACTCATCCTTTCACACTTCATTCCTAATTTATGGATTTATGACCAAAATGAAAACTCTTGTTATTCCAAAACCATTACACACACCAAATGACTCACACTCACTTCCTGTGACTTTGTACTGATTCTGATGATAAAGAGAGGATTAAAATGGCAATTATATATGATCATAGAGGAAATAACGACAAAATTTCAGATTGAGCTAAAGGTTATACCAAAGAGTTCATCTCAAAAATGTTTTGCCGATTGAAATACACGTTGGTATAAATTCATTTCATGTGGTTGGGAGTATATTAAAAGAGATCATAAGAATATTGAGAAATAATTCAATACTTTTTTATAAAAAAGAAAATTCTCTTGATTTTTTATCAAACCTCGTAACTGATATCGCCTAAACATGTTTAATATGTACGTACGCAAATGGTTTTAAAAAGAGAAAAAACATTGATGTTCAATAAAATTGAATATTTATATACAGCTTCTGATAAAGTAGTAGAGTTGCAATTTATAGCCAAAGTGGGCATCGTAACCAGTCCCCTACGAACATTTTATTCTGTGTAAAAGCAAAGTTTTTCTCTTTTTACGCCATAAATAAGTTAGATGCCTCACATCTAAGTTTAAATAATATTTTATCTAAACTGCAAGATAAATGTTCGTTTCTACCTGTGATAAAATGATGCTTGATAACATTTGGTATAAGCTTGAAATGTTGTTATGATATACCTACCATGAATAAAGAGAACTTTCAGAAAATATATCTTTAGTGGTATTTTTTCAAGAGTCTAAGTCTAAGCATGAAGTGCCAAGGCTTAGTCCTCCTCCTTAATATCCTTTCCGATGACCTCAGTGTTTGTTTTCGTTAGCTAGGGATAATTTCACGATATTTTGACAGTTCCTTATAAAACTTAATACAATCATCTACATAATGGATCTGCAACCATGAAAAAACTTTCGTGGCGAGATTTTTACATAATTTAATTGAGTTTATTTTTTGATAGAGTTTTAATTATTTGCTAACACATAGTTGTAATAAATTGATGATGATGCAGTAAATAATGTAGTCAATTTATTTTATCTGTATACACATTCATTATTTTCAGTCATGTATATCGTATAGTTCTAATAGGTACATACAACATAATTTAAATAAGTACGTCGGTGATTTCTTTATTGCTGATCACCTGAAGTTTCAAAATTCCCATTCCGTTCGCTGAAATAAGATCGTTATTTCTTTACGCAAAATTAAGGTATCTCCAATTGTTACTCCCAAATATTTATACATATAATTTGTTGGCACAAACAATTTCTAGATATGAAAAACGAATTTATCTAAAGCCAATTTTCAACAGGAAACGGAAGGCGTACCTTTAAAATATTCCAACTATTCCAGTACCTCACGTAATGAAATCGACTTTCAAAATACAAGCTGCCTCCCAGCGTACAATATCCGTCCAATTAGGCCCTGATCAAACGTATTCGGAGCTCATTCATTTCTTTATTCCTTTCTGCTTCTGTTTAGATGCACCCCTTTTGAAGCGTATCTTGATTACTTTCCCCGCAACCCTCTCCTTTTCTCCTCTTCTCGTGCTCCTCTCACACCTCTTCCCACTTCATCCCATTCAGCTTCATTGGCTTCTTCCTCTCCGGGTCTGTTATCCTTGTCAAATTGCCAACCTTCAAATCCTTTACGTCTCCCCTCCATGTTCATTCGAGCGCTTGCCTATCTCCGATACCCCCTTTGAAAACGCCTTCTCGCCTTCCTCGCTCCCCTCTCTCCTCCACTTTCGACCCTTGCTATCGCATTCTGCCTCAGTGGCTAGGCAGTCTGGGTGTGCCTGTGAATGTGCAAGCCTTTCCACGGCTCTTAATTTTTTCAGGCACTGCACTCTCCACCGACCAGTGAATCCCATGTAAAAAATGTTTCATCGATTGTGCTACCGAATATGTGAAGTTGTTATTAAGTTTCTGTCCTAACGAATTTCAAGTGTATTTTACTTTATATTGTTATCTTTCGTCAAGCGCCTTTTGATTGTTTCGTCCTTTCAAAGTGAAGCAGTAATGAGTTTAGTCTAACCGGGTACTGACAAGTTTGGAACAAATTCTAGAATTATTGCTTGGACTTTATTTACGCTTTTCCTTTGATATGGTAGATATCATATCGTATTATTATTACTCACCTGAAGAGAGATTCCCCTGGAAACTGCATGTAATTTTTCTTCCCTTAAATATCAATTACAACGACTGAAACTATTATTTAAGAAGGAGGTATAAATATCTTCTTCTCTACAACAAGAAGTTCTTCGTTTCAATGACGTATCGGTTTTCACATATAGTATATACTGTATGCATTTCCTCTCTTTCACCAATGCCGTATAGTTGACAATGTTTTCAATAAAGTTGCCAAATGAATAGCCGATCTCATCTAAATTGGTGTCCTATCTCACCCTAGAACTCTTAAACGTTTACTATTAGCCTGAATACTAAATAAATTCTTTTTTTAAACTGTAAAAAGAAATTTCATTGGCAAGAAGTATAGTACAAATTAATATGTATCAGCTAGGTTTCTTTAATTATATTTTATGAAAGTTATAAAATATGACAATATTTTCAAACTAACACCAAAACTCTAACCCAAATATCGCAAACCAAAGTTGTTGATATTACCATAGTTATAATAATATTATATGCATTTTGTTTAGGGCTTTATTTTCTTTGGGATCTGATACTTATTCCTATCCATGACGTAAATTTCCAATTAAATATACTTAATATAAATTCCCTATAAATCTCGTCAAACTAAATTTAAATTTCCTGAAAATCTGGTCTTACTGCATTATAACTTTTATTCTTGGTCATTCATAAAAATTGGGAACGCTTAATGGTGTAACTTAAAATAACACTGCCTTGGGGAAGAAAGATGGGCAGAAGGAAATGGGAATCTGGAAAAATGAAAAACGACGCACAAAGCGCAATTTTGAGGTTATTTTTTTACGCTGTCTCTGTTACCCTCTCTTCTTTATCTTTCTCCGCGCTAAAAAATATATATATATCACTCCATTTGCTTTCCGCCTCGTGTCACAATTAAAACTTTGGAGACGCCAGCAGGACTAAATGAACTTATGGTTTGCGGTTTCAGTGAGGCAGAATGACTTAAAAACTCTCCAGAAATCTCAAGAAGTTTTTATGCTATAGAAATATGTATATACACGCAGTAGCGTCGTCAATACGAGTGTTAATAGTCTTGATGGAAAATGTTTTTATAAGCAAGGGGGTGGTGAATGTTTTGAAAATGTAAGATGGGAAACGGGGATGAGGAGTATGGTGATGATTGAAGGAGCGACAGTTATAAATTTATGACTAAAACTAACAGAAAGTTCCCAGAAGAAGAAGAGTAGACTGGGGTTAATTATTTCTTAAATATTAAGTTTGAGCAGCGATTATAATGTCAAAATTTTTTGTCCTTTTTATAGCAAAAGCTCCTAGTTATAAGTGATAGTGCTATCTAGGTGTTATCTGGTCCATGTTTGAAGCATTTGATGAATGAATTTTTTTTTTAGTATGGATAACCGCGGATTTCAAAATTAGATTAGCATTTTATGGGTACGTGTTAAATTTGTAGCACAAAATTAGTGTTACGGAGCTTAATTTTAGCTATGACGCACAATATTTGATTGGAAAGTCATTTGTTTCCATTGTCCATTAATGTGTACATGTACATGAAAATGGCATTGTAGAGAGAAAATCTTTCAATGGACTGGCGCTGCCAATGAGTCACCTGTGTAATTCTTGTCAAAATAGGTAATTCATTTATTCAATTCAATAATTCATTCAATAATTCTCTTTTTGCTTGTATGCTACCATTTGTGATGAATATGCAGCTGAAGTTAATTTAAGACATCAACAAAATTGATAAAACTAGTTTCATATGTTACCTTTTGGCTGTAGACGGAAAGGTGTTTATAAAGCAATACAGCAAGTGTACCTGTCTTTCTTTCTGTTTCCAGCGCTGTCCTCTCTTTCTGTGTTTATTTAGATAAAAATCAATAATACCTTGCACTGCGTCTGCTATGAACTGATGAGTGTGTGTATCATTTTGACCCAAAGGTCAAGATATAATATTTCATGTCATGTAAATTCAAAGGATGCCATTATCAGCAAATTTAAATTTATATGCATTTGTCAAATAAGTATGAATATCGATCACCTAATGCATTCCCTATTTAAACAAGCATTTAAGATTCTTATTCGGGAAATACAGCATTTCAAATAGTAAAGGAACTAGCTCCATTGTTTGGAGTACTCTATCGAACTAGTTCACTTGCTCAGTTCATGAGTCATTAGCGTCCAAAATGTCCAACGCGGTGAATTTTAACCTGCGAACATTTGCTCTGCAATTTGGCCACAAGTTCAATCGTAAAGGATTAATTGGAAGTTCAGGAATTCCTACGGCTTCTGGTTTTCTATCGACTATTGGATTCTCCGAAAGGGTTACCGGGAGTAGCGGAAACTATGTAGTGAAGTTTTACGAGAGTTTTTAACATTCATTTCACTAGCTTTCAGAGTGCAGAATTCAACTGTTTTGGCAGCGTAACCCAATTAATGCTCCTCCCAGAGCATTTGTTGATAGGAATATTTTCTCGAAATAAATGAAAACGTGAAATATTTATTTGAACTTGAAAATTTTCAAATTATTAATACTATTTACAAAGTTTAAACAACGGAGTAGAAACATTTTCAAAAATCTCCAATATTTCAATGCATATGACTTCCAAATGACAAATGTTACTTTAAAGCCAACCCTAGTGATAACCAATGTGAGAAGTACTAATATTACCTTTCTTAAGTTATGCAACATTAGTTAATTATATTCCGATATATTTGTCAAAAGAGTTATTTTTTCTTAGTAGTGTGGTGCATAAATATTTTGGTTAACCATGATTTCTTCAAAACTTCTAAATGACACTATAAAAGAGAAACCAAGCCGGTATTATCTTTCATTAGTGGACACATTGAATACTACAATGGAAGTTCAATAATTTGGCCTGACTTTTAAAATTGACCGCCGTGAATTTCGACCCATATATCATGCGTATAAAAACAATACTGTTTCCACTATATTTATCCTATTTTCTAGGATTTTTTCCTACAGTTTAATTTTATTTCTAACATTTTATATAAGGAAACATTTCAAGGGATATAATTCATGCCAATTTTAGTTTTTATTCTACGTCTGTGTGAAATATAAAGTAATTTTAATGGAAAAAAATACAGCAGCTAGGTTAAAAGTAGAATTGGTTACGAATATTTGAATTCTAGATGCCTCATCCGACACGCATCGGCATCACTTAAGCAAAAAGCCGCAGCATGTTCACAAAGGAATTCAATTAGAAAATTAGTGGTAGGAGAACTGGAGATTTTGATAGATTAATGGTTTCATTTAGTCAGTTTTTGTTCACGAAGCCACCAGCAGAGAGAGAGAGAGAGAGAGAGGCATATGGACGATGTAGTCAGACAAATGAATGTGTTCTTCTGGGGTTAGAAGAATAAAAGTCAAGGGTAGAGATTAACGGCAGATGACCTCGAAAATTTCTCTGAGTTAAGGTAGAAGTATATTTAAAGCTTAGGCTCACAACCTTCTGTTTTCAAATAAATATTTATTGTAGGATGGGCATGGAAAACTAGATTGCGCTGAATCGCAAGCTGTTGGGTGATGCTTAAACGGATTAGAGTTTGTAGAACTGCCACTTTAAATTATAATGCCACTTGTTGAAGTCTCAAAGGCTTGGCTGACAGTGACAAACTTTTTAATTATTTCCCAGTCTGAGAGCAATTAATTATATGTGAATATTGTTTCCAATTTTTTGTATAATACAACTTCCTATGACTATGGTAAACGACTAATAATTAATTAAGTTTAATATTTTATAATCGTAAGATTTTTTGGAAATATGCATCATGATATAGAAATTTAAATTTGATCGTTAACTTTTCTTTGTGGTATAGCTAAAACTCTAGTTTTTAATCGAGTATGAGGTGGTAATTATGAGAAATGAATTGGAATATATATATATATAT
>LYUA01001638.1:92143-102243 GCA_002093875.1 Calopteryx splendens
CTCTCCGTAATGGATAAGTTCCACATAGTCAAGCCTGAAACCGTCGATTTCAAATAGTACATCGCTTGTTAATCTTTTAATGAAATTTTTGCTTCAAAATACTTTAATTGCTAACTTTGGTTACTTCATTGCTAACTTGAACCACTCGACCGCAAATAGAAGCGCGATTGAACACTATACCACCGGACTAGAAAATTTTCTGTTGCGCCGAGTCAGTTAAACGCAACCACACTATGAAATCCCACGTCGTCCACCATTGCATGAAATAACTTCAAATCCCACTTTCGATCGCCACTCTCCTCCCTCACACTCTCTCTCGCAATCCCCTCCCCCGCGCGCATGTCTGCCGGTCCCAACCGCCAGCAACGATTCAGGGTCAACACTCTCATATGACTCCCTTCCTTCTCTCATATCCCCCAACTCCGCGCAACCCCCTCCTACCCTCTTCTCCCCCAACGCCAAATCCCTTTCCTCCACTTCCATCATCTCTCCCTCCGACCTCCCCGTCCTAAACCACCTCCCCGGGCATCTTCTCTCTCCAAACGCCCCATTCGAACAAACCGTCACTTATTATCGCTAAATTTTCTTCTCTCTTTCATAAAACACTCCCCTCGTACAAATGCGCCCTTTCCTCTTGACAAGCCCTGCAAACATCCCCAATTTGGATTTCACTCGGGGCAGCCTGTGCGTGGCCCTGAGGGGTCAAAATTGCAGTACCAGAATGACTGTGGGCCAATTGTCTTCATCTCATTGGGGAAAGGGGCGTCATTCTCTCTATCTCTCCGTAAGTGTTTGGGCTTGAAATAAAAAGAATGCGAGTCACTCGACATGCTTATTCCACCACCCTTCTTTTCTTCACCCTCCTTCAGCGTTCTCCCCCATCGCTGTATATTTCCCATTGCTCTCGGAGGGTCAGTAACCCAAGCCAGTCCCCGCCTTGGTTCAGTTAAGTTACTCATGTGTATCCAATTCCTGCTGAACTAAGTCCTCGGTAATTAGAGTACATGTAATTTTGGCAATCTCCGCAGGATAAGGGTCCAGGTTATAAATTTGTATCGTTTTTTACCGCAATGGTTTCCTAAGAATTTTAGCTTAAGGAATTCAACTTATACGCCCAATTTGTCAGTGATTGCTGACGAAATGAAATCACAAGAGTTTCAATATATTTTAATTCAGCGGCGGAATTATAGCTGTGCATGGCTATCGTATTATTTTATTGAGCAGCCGACGTTATATATGGAACCAAATATTTTAAAGGTAAAATATCAGATACGATGTAATTCGCAGTATTCAAAATATGGATCTGAAAAATTATCATTCTCAAACTCAAAGTTTATTTTATCAAGCGTATATATGCAATACATAGCATATTTATTTCAGCAATAAAATTTGTCGGTGGACCTGATTAAATTATTCTCATTTATGATGCCTGCCAATTACTCAATGTTTTTCAGTAAATTTTATGTTGTTGATTACTTAAAAATATTCTAATGCCTTCAAAATAAATTTTATCATAACAAAATGTTCCCCTAATAATTACTGAGGATAAAAGAGCATAGGATACGTTCCATTGTTTAATCTCAGCAATAGCCAATTATTAAAAAAATAATAGCAATTGTAATTAATGAAAATACCCAAGTGTGGACTAACGCTGCATTCTTCAACGCGGTGATCAGTTTTACAACTGATAGTGGTGCTTACTGGGTACAATTCCTTGGCAATACGTAATTCATAAGTAAAGACTCCTTGCAGGTGTTAAGCCTCTTTTACACCGTTTCGATTAATCAAAAACCGATTAGTGGAGGCTTGAAAAATATATTATTTTATGTTTTCTTCTTGAACAGTTTAAAATGAACATGGCCAAGAGCATATAATGTGAATGCTAAAAGTTCTCATATCGTGCGCTCCAGGTTATAAAGCATTTTATTTCCCCGGACATCCAGAACTCACGGGGTATCATGCCCGTAATCCGTTCGCTCTACTGAGAAAAGTATGCATGGCATGAATATGGGATTTGAGAGCTTCCGAGATGGGTGAGGAAGATTTGATAGAGGGTGTGGGAAGGTAAGGAAGGAAAGGCGATATGCTGGCGTGGATGTTACAGGCAGAGTACGAGAAAGGCGGTGGTGGCATATGGGTTGAGTTCAGAGTAACAAGGGGGAAAGAGGCGCACAAGTGGATTTTCGGGGGGTGTTATACCACCTACTTGGTGGGGTAAGGAGGGGAGTCCTTGAATAACGGATTAATGCAGAAAAGCAGAGAATTATGCAGCAACAGCGGTTGAGGTGTGTGATTCTGTTTTGTGATCAGCTGAACCATAAGAATAAGAATTGGTTAACAAAAATCTATTGCGAAGCATTCCTCAAGATTTAAAAGTAAATTTATTAAGTAAGCTTATAGACCGTTTTATTCCATTTTTATTTCAGCATTAAATCGGATCTGGAATCTGAATACACAAAAATGCTTTCAAACTTGGAGCAGAATCTCGGATCAACCCTTTTATTCTATTAAATTCTTATTTCCGACTCTCTGGTTTGAGTACGTCTAACAACGCTTTTGTTCCTTCATTTATTCGATGAATTTATTTACGCCTTAATGGAAATAACATTGAGTACTTGTCATGGAGGAATATATCCATGGTTAAAATTTTAAAATAGGTGTTCAAGGTTGATGACAACGTGGTAATAGTATTGACTTCTTTCAAACAAATATTTATCTCGACCCCAGCACCACCACAGGTACTCTCTTGAAACGATCGTAAATCATGCTCGTCTATGATTGGTAGCTGGAAAATATTAATAGTACTTATTTCTCTTTTTTGTACTGAAAATAAATATCTATCATGTGATAGTTGAATTCAGTCCCAACTTTTACACGAATTGATTTTAAGTATTCTGATTGCAGTACATAAATAAGCGTCGCACAAAATGCTAGGGTATTTTGCAAAGAGATCAAACGGTTAGGAAAATCATTTTGAAGGACTTTTTTCCACTCTGAATGCGAGCAGAGGGCATTTGGATTACAAAAAGATCTCAATGACAAAAAAGGCTATAATGATTACACAAAGGGTGATGTACATAATATTGTATAAAATTAACCATTATATCGAGATTTTTATTTCACGCCCTTTATGGTTCATTTATTTTACTTTAACACTAGAAGGCCGGAGTTTCGGCGCACCCTTGGAGGTCGGAAGGGTCAGATATGATCACTCCGCTAATTTTTTGTTCCTAACGGTAGTTTTTTTATTCTTATAATTAGTTTTTCTTATGCTGCTTTAAGGATACTGCACTAATGTCAAAAGAGTTTCTTAGCAATCTCTGGTATGCTCTCATAAATATTTTAAAATTAAAGAATTCTAATTATTTTTTTATAAAGAATTCGATTTATTATCCATTTCCATATGTAAAAAGACAAAATTTACTGTTACGTGCATTATTTATGCCAATTTAACGGTCGTCTTTTCTTCATTTGACGATACGTGATGATGGGAATCCACTGAACTTGTTTCGATGATAATGATACCTAGTCCCATTTTTTTTGGTCCAAAAGATCAAAAATGTCAATAAAAATATTATTTTCCGTCCTAGAGGAAGTGTACTTTTTCCACGTATGTGGAAGAGGACAAGTTTCATTTATTTTTTCGTCACTCACAAGTCACCTAAGAATATAAAATTTGGAAATCCATTACTTTGCTACAGTTTAGAAAATACAATTGAATAAATAAACTTACCGGAAAGTGGATCACAAATTTTTTGTAAGTCATTGTCTTATATGTTGAAAATATATAAGTCAATCATTAAGTGAAATTTCATCATATATCAGCCTTTTTCGGTAATCAAAGGAAGCCGTTGATTTGTATTATTAATGCAATTATTTACAAAACCAGTAAGCTGCTTGATCATTTCTCTGGTAGCAACAGACTATTTTTTTAATCGTATGACAGCCGAGGGTCACATTCCATAACAATTTCCAACTCCTTGGTTAAAATTACCTCAGGCTTAAACATCTGAAGGCTAGCACGTTCTCTTAGTGTATGTTACCACTAATGAAGTTTTCTTCACTATCTTTTCGAAAAGGTCAACTGCGGCTAGTGGGTAGACCATCATGTATCTTAATATTCCAGTAGGCTTTCGGTAACGTTTATGTGCTTTCAGTTGGGCGAGACACATCTGTTACAAATGCCTCTTTCCGAAATGCAATTCCAGAGCATAACAAAATGGTCATAAACTCTATGGCCAACTACGGCAAGTGACCGTAGGAAATCAAGTTCCAAACTACATTGTTCTACGGCCAGAGCTATAGGCTTTTCATGCTCTTTTCAGCCATTGGCCGGAGAAGTATCCTGTAATCGTTTCTTCTAAGCCTCACCATCATAAGGATGTGGTTTAATTTTCCAGCTGCCAACTGCAGGTTTCGGCCCATGTTTCTTCACTTGCAGAACTGCAAGCATTAAACAGTCCGCTCCGCTATCATCGTTACGGTTTCATTCCCCAGTTCAAGCCTATTTTGGCTAACTTTACCATCTCACTCCTTATTCTAGTTCAACTTCCTTCTTCAGAGCTATTATTTTTTCTCTAATTTTTAGTCCCCCTCTTACTGCATTTACTCGTTAGCCTAGACCCATGAAGGACCCCCTGATCGGCGTTTTCTTTAACCCGGTTTCAGCTCATTCCCATTCTCGTTTTTAATCATCCTATTCATTTCCATTTTTCCGTTGCTGTTGTAGCATTCGTTTATTTGTTTTTCATCATTTCACATTTCAATGTTTCTGTGTTATTTTCATAGGCATTATGCTTCTTCAAATACAATAGCATTAAAAAATTATAAACAGTGTCTCGTGACCAGTTTCAAGATTCTGTATTTCTGTACCAAAATCTCTGTATTTCCCAAAAGTATATTTTCCAATATAAGACTTGACTTTACTGAGCGCCAAAAGTAAACCCCGACACAGATAAAAATACTTTTGACATATCGGCGCACTCAATGGAATTTAACTTGATGCATTACATATTTAAAACATTTTTTGGCTTAAACTCGAGGAATTGATACAAATTTCGTAGCGAGAAACGCGGTGAAGTGTTATTATAATGTTACTGTTTCAGTAAGGGCGCGATTTCTAGACACGTTACTTAAGCCATATGAACATTGAACACATTGAACTAGAAATAAAGTTGTGCACTACTCTAGGCATTGGAGATAGAGGTCAAATCTCTTGTACCATCTTTATAATACCTAAATAATAAGTACATGCTCGGAGACATTGTAAGACGGTAAGTCAATATTTGAATATGAAAAAAAGTTCTTGTCTGGGAATTAGCTTCAGCGAAGAAGGAAGATTTCAGTCCCCCGAAATGCTAAGAAAGAGATGTCAAATAAATCAGTTCCACGAAGGTATGGTCAACGTTTACAGATGAAATAAAGTTAGTGAGTATTTTTTAAATTGAGAAAAAATTATTTTGATCCAAAACAAATTGAATTAATCATAAGAATCCTATCGTAACTATAGTTTTCTTTCTCAGATGGATAATTTTCATAGATTCCCATGCACACTCGGCATTAATAAAAGAATTTTAAAATTGGAACGTGCCGTTCACAGTAATGAGATAAAACTAATCTGAGGTCAAAGACATAAGTGGTTGAAGTAAGTATTTATAAAAACTCTGAAGTGAAAATCATTCACTCTATTTATCACCGAGTTTTTCTGTAATTCCACGACCCCCGGTCCATGACCGGTAGATTACTCTAGTGGTTTTAAATATCAAATATTTTTTAAAAATTTAGATTGATATATTTTTGACACAAGTTTTCTCTGGGTGTATGTAATATAGTTACTACAGCAGTTGCATTGTTCGATTCTTCATTGAATGGGAATCTCCTACCAACTACTCTCATTATTGGAAACTTGAAAGCAGTGTTTCCTTAATAACCTAAATTTTACCATTGAATCGATTTAGTCATAACCAATACATTATCATAATGTAAGCAATATGCGGCATAGCGCATGCAATTTGATGCTATGTAGATACCGAGTTCCGGTGGAGTATAGACACCGTGGGGCCGAAGATACAATCTTATTGATTTTATGTCATCCGCAGCAACCACCTAACCACAGATATATTTTGTGTCTCTCCAAGGCGCTTATTTTCAAGTAATTGCTTTGTAATTACGAATAAATATTAAGTACTTTTCAATAAATCATTTAAATAATAAAATGTCAAATATTCATTTACCTTTGGCAAAATATTTATAACTTACATAAGTTTGCATCTGTTCTATTACCGACCCACATTTTGATCATGATTGAAGTAGATAATAATATTCATTTAAGATGAAAATAAATATTTTAGATCAGAACATTTTCATCTTCATTCGAGAATTTTCAGTTAATTCCTAAAGAATCAACTTATCACAGAAAAAAAAATTATTTTGGGCATTTGTCATTGGGAAAGCATTTTTTCTGCCCGTAGGGCTTGTTTTTTAGTGTAAATAACTTTCATTTGTCACTTTCATACTTTTAAAGGTTGTCAAAAGTCAAGAAATAAATGCATTCAGGATTATTTTATCATATAGTTTTTAGGAACTTGACATTTTCAGACTTCAGGAGGATGTCACTTTTCACCTTCATTTGGGCCACGCAGTTTCTTTTGAGATGAGGCATATATAATACAACAAATTTATATGATTATTAATAATCATAATTATTAATATTAATAATTATGATATTAATATATTATTATTAATATAAATAATTAATTAATATTAATAATAATATTAGTAATTTATATTATTAATAATAAAAATAAAGAATAATGATAGTGAAACTTATTATATATAAAGGGAGATGGATAAATTATTTCAATTACCTACATCTATAACCGAATTAAAGTAGATACATATGTGTTTGATTAGATAGATATATAGGTGAGTTTAGAGCAATAAATATATGCCCTTTAAATTTTCTCTTCAAATTTTCACCATTTAATCGTTATGGCAGAGGCACAAATATGGAAAAAAGCGCACTTAAAACTTCCAATAAAATTGTTTTTATGAGGACTTTGAACTCATCCTTCATTTTAATTCCAATTGGAGATATTAGTTAGAAATTACTATCTAGTACTGGTTTCAAGTAATATTTAATTTTGAATACTCTGTTTTACAAAAATTATTTCCCGGAATGGCTTGAATTAGACTTAAAATTATTAAATACTTCCTTATGGCAAATCTTAATTCGTTGCTAAAACCGTCATCATGCCCGTTTTCCCCTTCAAAATTTCAAAAATTCGATAGTGTATTTCGTATTGTTGAACTACTAATTAAATGTCCCGAATACTCAGTAAATGTTCCTGTTCTCATAAAATTGCCTTCTTTTACTCTTTTTTTCCATTTGTACTTCTCCTAACAACAGGACGGCATGTGAGCCCAGTACAAAGCTCCATTTTATTGCGCCGTTCTAATTCTGGAATGTAGGCTACGTTTGTATGGTCGTCGGAAAGGAAATTTATGACGTATGATGGCAATAGCGCGTACCTATAACTGACCTCCAATAATAATTTGCCATCGGGACTCTATCCAGAGGGTACTGAAGGACCGGTGGCCCGTGGGATCCCGATAAGCCAATTTTGGCTTGTCATCATCTTTCCCAGGGGCCGTACCACCAGCGTTGACACAACACCCATTCCCAAGGCGGGACTCGAATCCACGACCTTTGAGCTAAAGATGGCTGGATTACCCATCAGGTCAACGTGGACAGCAAACAATGCTTGGTATGATAGCATGACAAATGATAGCTCGTCTTTTCGCATCTTCGTTACTTTCCTTATATGTCATCTTACCTTTCATAGAGTGGATAATTAGGAAATTTCATCCCAAAAAATGGTTTTGCGGAGGTCCAATCTGGGATTAGCTCACTCGGCTAAGTTCTCTAGAAATCAACGGGCATCCACAACGTGCCCTTGGAAGAACGAGGGTAAAATTGATAGAACCGTCTGCACTTCAGAATTGATTATGTTAATGAGCCTTCGTTTCTTAACACCAATTTATGGTTAAAAATTGAGGCAAGGAAAACCAAAACAGGAATATTTACAATACGTTAGTTGTCTGATGTCTCACAGGTGTAACTATTTTCTAAACATTTAGCCTGGAAAAGTGAAAAATGAGAGAATTGCATAGACTTAATTAAGCTTTGGCTTCCCTTCAAAACGAATGCTACTGGGAGGCTTTTAAGGTTTAACGCTCTTATAAAACAGACCAGATTTGTATTCAAAACTAATACTTCTTGGCGAGGAGAATATATTTTATGCAGGAATATGAGGTATTTGTACAAGATTAATATTGGTATCGAAGTGGATACCTTCTGATAAATAAATTGAATTATTGCATATATCTGGAGCAACAGTCAAGTGTAGATATGTTTATTATATAACATTCAGCTATATCTACCTTTACCTAATATAATGTATACTTTAAATTTTTAAACTAAACACTTACACAGTGGCATCAATAGTGCCTAGACCAAAACATGAGTTTATTGACTCAATGGTGCAGAATCCCGTTACTTTGGTGATTTTCAGAATTATTTTTGCTAGAACCTAACTCACAAAACCTTTAAAAGATAATTATCTAAAAAGCATTTGGTGAAAAAAAAATGCTTGAATATTATTTAGTAATCTCAATTACTGTGAAAGGCACTTACCATAACCGTAGCATATATACNGTAATCTCAATTACTGTGAAAGGCACTTACCATAACCGTAGCATATATACATATGCTACGGTTACGGTTAAGCTTTAGCATATAGGTGCTGATAAGGATTAAGCCAGCTCTATTAAACCAAGCACCTATTTGCTTGTCACCAACAATCATCTTTGTTTTTTTTCTCTGAAGTAATATCCATACTTTCTCCTGCCTCATAGCTGCCGATGGAGATGAAAATGTTCATCATGATTGTTTTGATCAAAGCCTGGGCTTAGTTTTTACCTTGTGAGTCTCAACCATTCTCCCGACAATAATACGACTCTATTAAAGATTAGGTACCAGTATTTACTTGTGGTGGACGTGCGAGGTTGGTCCTATAAGTAAAGAGGTCGTATTGAAGCCCTAGTATTTTTCTGGCCACGACCCTTGAGCCCTCTCATTCATGTATAGCAAATATGTGTATCGCTATCAATCGTATGTGGAAAATATCATCGCGTCTGGAGTAAGATTCGGATATTTCATTTTAAAGATTTTATTTTTTTTTCTAATTCCTTGGAGTATTTTCTGAAAATTTCGATTTATTTTATTTTAATAGAGAGGTGCAGGAACATATATTTCATGTCGGTTTTAAAAATATTTCATGAAATCATTTTAAGCGCAAATATTAATTTTAGTAATATTAATAAACTATTGTGAAATGAAACACTCAAATTTCAATCAAATTGCATCGGTTTCATTTGTTAACCGCCGACCTGGGCGTAGAGGAATCGCCCATCGGCCATGAGACTGTTGGGCGTGTTGGATAGGATCTGTCGGACGGGACTACGTTCATCGTAGCAATGGCCTTCCGGAGAGGTAGAGATATATATTGGAGTCGGCTCGAATCAACCTCGGTTGAGGTATGGAAACGCAGGCGTGACCTAATGCGTAGCCTTACATTATTGACCGCTTTCATCTTACAACACAGCAGTCCACGAAATGCACTGGTGCGATAATAAAACTAAATGAGGGTGCAAGGCGTCCCACTCGGGACGATCTTCCCGCGGAGATAATTACATTTTAAAGCAAGATTTCAAATCTTTTCCTCAATTTAAAAATTCTTATGAAATAAAAATGAGTGGACAAAATGTCTTATGTTTATGCTTAAATAATTGCCGTCTGAGGAAATGCCATAGATCCTGTTCCACTAAAGTAGCAACATAAAGGCATCTTTGGAATCCTTCAAATATGACTCATGCATAATGTTCTGCGGTGAAGGGAGTTTGGCGATGAGGGCAAACACTCGTTAGGAAGAGAGGGTCAAGCACGCCAAAAATTGTCATCGTCCATTGCGGCTCCAGGCAATCATTGAATATTCCTCTGGCAATCTTGATTCATTTTAAATTACTGGGGCCCAACCTCT
>LYUA01001638.1:102253-121014 GCA_002093875.1 Calopteryx splendens
TATTCCTCTGGCAATCTTGATTCATTTTAAATTACTGGGGCCCAACCTCTACCTAATTTGACAATCAATCAGTATGCATCAGTGAATAATTGGTAACAATCGACATCATCGTGACGAATTTACGCCCAGCTGGGCAGAGAATCATTATACAAATGGCAAAGAAACGGTGGCTATGGCGGGTGAAACGATCGTAATTAGTGACATTCTCTGTCATCGTGATAATTTGGCTGCGGTGATGGGAAGTATCGATACATTTGCTGCGGCAGAATATGTTCTCTGGCTGTTCATGTTTATCCCACTGTATATTGTCCATTGACATGTGTGAATCTCAAAAGGTAATGAGATAATAAATTTTGCTGCGTCATGTGTTGCGATTTTTTATGAGGCCAAGGGACCAATGCAAAGCAATGAATCACCGGAATGCGTTCTTACCTCTCCTCAGAAGGTAGTAGTGATAGGAGAAATTATTTGAGAGTAAGAAAACGTTCCGTTCAACTCCGTCGAGAGGGCGATATGTTTTATGATTGTACATTTTTTTATCTATAAAATCCAATTCGTATGCTCCCCATGCTAATCTTTACCCGGGTTCAATTTTTTATCCACATTCCTACCCAATATCGTTCTTTTCGTTTTTTTTCTTTTGGAATTTTATAGCAAATAATTATAACTAAATTGGGTGTGTGGGTGAATATCTGTGGAGAGATAATTGACATTCTAAAGGTTTTAAAAGCACGGAAATTATTCTGAGAGGAAATTACAAAGAGTGACGTTGAATTCACGACAAAGTGAAGATCAAAGTAATACAGAGTGAGGGAGAGAAAAGAGAGAAAAGTGTGGCAAAAATGGGATCGCGACAGAATAATGCTTTTACTTATTTAAAATTACGAGAACCGTGGAACGAATGATAAAATTATATCACTTCTGCTTCCATCAGAATACCTTATATCGCACAGGAGAGGAATATGAATTCCAATAGGCAGCTTATATGAGCCAAGAAAGGATAATTTTATAAATAATTGAACCAATGAAGAAGAGTTGGTTAAAAGTTTCCTAAGAAATCTTGTTTTAAGTCGAGACGTTTCAGTTTATAATGGCAAAAAAGGGTACTAATTACATAGAGAATATCGGCATTCCACTTATAGTCATGATAACGTACTTTTCGCCTAATTTGTAATTCTATTACAATCTAAGTATGCTATTTCGTTTTTCCTCGGTAGCGTTTGGGATAAGGAACTGATTAATCAATATAATTTCACAAATCACTGCATGTTTAGTATTTTTATTTTCATTTTAAAGAGTTTTTTGTGTCTCGTATAATACATTAAGAGAAATAGCATTTTATAGGGAAGAAAGAGGGGCTACTAGTCAACCAATATTTCCGTTGCAATGATAATGGGTGTTTTATCTGGTTTGTTATTAACTATTCACAATTTAGTTTCGTTTGAACTTTTGTTGATTTTTAACTCATTTTTTTCGTGGTACAAGTTTCTTTACTTTTTCATATAAATTCTTAACGCTGGTGGGCTTGGTGACAATTTGCGGTGACAAATAAACCCATTGGGGATTTCAACAGTGTGATATGTACCTATGTGGCGAGAAAGCTTGCATTATTAGCTGAAAAACAGAAGGCATCTTGCAACATTCAAAACGTTTTCTTTGGCTATTTAACGTTCCAAAACATTGTAATCATAATTTATTTCTCTTTATACTACATCGAAAATGGCCCCTGATTTTTCCTATGAAAGTTAGGTTATAAACAGCTTGAATGCTGTTAGAGTATCTTTTTTCATGCCACATGAAATGCGGAAAAATAATTTAATATCAGTTTTATATGCACAAGGAACTAGATGCGTTAAAAAAATGGATTTATTGAATATAATTTATTTTTGTGCGAAAAAACTGCCACCACCTTATCTCACACCGCGGCGTTTCCCAAACCAATCGCTTGCACCCATTTGTTTCCTGAGAAATTTTATAATTTCAGGATTGCTAAATTTATTTTGATATCGAAGCAGAATTTCACGTGTCCACGATTTAGGCACTATGTAACGGATTAATAGTACAGAGACACAATTACTCACCGTTGTCCATGCACATGCAACATTAACCATTTTTATTTAAAAACAGTAAAAAATATTAATTATAATTGGACGCTGACTTTTTCGCATAAATATGTTCATAGGCAGTGCTTTTGTTTGAGAATTATTTTAAGAAGTTAGAGTTTTCTACGTGAAAGCAAATATACTCAAAATCACCGCTATTCATTTCTTTAGACTGAAATCATTACAGTTAAATTCCACTTTTAACGCATTGGACATTCCAACGTTCAAAAACCTCACGTTTAGTCGTTGTCTATGAATTTTATTTCTTTCATAAAGACTGAAAATGTTGATTTAATCCACGTATCAGCACCATAACAACTAGGCAATAATGTAATAGATTAAATAAATCGGATTAATGCATTACCTACATACATTTATAATAAGAATTTAATTTTCCATTATGAAAATATTTGCCAAGGTTTCTAATCATTACAGCATTCTTTTGTGCAGTATAGTATCAAGTATAAAGCTGTAATTAATGTTTAATAAGTTTTTATCACAAAGTTTTTACCATGGGAACTTGTTTCTGGCGGCTTCAAAGGATTACATTCCACATATAGGCATTTCATTTGATAATAAATGCACTCACGTGTAGTATTGGAAAATTATTTTATATGTTTTTCTGTGAACTCAAAAATAGATGGAAATGCCTTAAACTGTAATTCTGTTGGCCTAGTCACAAATGAAATTAATTTTTAAAATAAGTTTTTTTCTGTTTCATCGCTAGAAATATGATTGTGTTGTTATCATAATTAGTTAAAGATCAGCCAAAAGGCCAAGAATATATTTATACTAACCAGTTCTTCTCTTCAACAGTGAACCTTAGGATGGTTTTTTATTGTTCACATAGTTTCCGTAGGAGCTATAAAAAAGTTATTTCTTCGCACAATAATCGTGGTAACTGGTGGCTACTTTTCCCTCCTCTCGTACCTTTTCAGTCTTTTATTAAGTCGCTGCAGTACATCGATCGTCTACATTCTATCTGCATTAACCCAACTTTGGTGTGACAATATTTTATCTCCACCAATGGTGAAATGTGATACGTTAACTAATGTACACATTTTGTTCTGTCGTTTCTCACCTCTTCTTGGACAGTCTCACTCATTCTCTTTGAAAAATGCGCACGAAAAACATTTTTCATGCTAACCCCACATTCTCTACCTGCAACAAATCGCATTTCCGAACGAAATGGTCGATGGTACTCCATCGCTTTCGATGAATTCATGCCATTTCTAGCAAGGAATAACACTGAAGAAACTTGAAAAATGCCGTTATGAACTACAGCTATTCCCACCACTTCCCTTTTCTGTCATGTGGCTGGATAGAATTTTTTTTCAGCCTTCGCTCACACTGTGGAATCGATAAAAGGAACATATCATCTCGCACGAGAGGGACCATTCATGGGGTCATTTTATTTCTAAAGCTTTTTCCGTTGATCCCAAAGGAGTCATAGGCTCATCAAAACGGGGAGAAGTTGATATTTGACGAATACGTTGTAATACTTGAAATCGGAATTATTACCATAGGTTTCGTACTTTCTTCGGTGGATTTTAACTATAGAAAGCGTTGAGGTATTGATTATAAGATATTTTACGATAGAGGATTTGGGGTGGGTTCAATTTATTAGAAAGAAATATTATGTTTGGAAACTTTCATCGTCTAAAGCTTCTTTTCATTTAATTATGGTTTAGTACATGAATAGCTATCGAACTCTTCTTGTTTGGAAAAAATAAATCAACTACCATAGGAAATTAAACTTTAATTTATATATTATGTGTAACATATGTATCGATCTCAATTGTTTTTTTTGATATAGTTTGTTCTCCAAATAAGTCATTGAACTTGATGTGTGACTAGGGTTAAATGACGCTATACGTGTGTTCTCTGCAGATGGGCATCGCCATCGGCTTGTAAAGGCAGTCTGAAACGCGTTTTTATTAATTTTAGTAATATTAATGAGTGTACCCTTTTTTCTTGGAACTTCAGCTACTAAGAATCAAACAATTTACAATGTGATGTGTAAGAGTATTGAACGCAATAAATATTAAATTGGAGACCAACCACATCTCGATAATCCATAAACGTACGGCGGTATTCTTTGTATGACTGTTTTCACTGCCTTCGTTCGAAGCCCCTGAAAAGACAAAAAGAAAAAACATTTGTGATCATATTTGCAAATGATTTTTATCAGAAAACCTTACATTATATCAGACATATATTCTGACTGAGAAATTTAAAATATTGACAGGAGGTAAAAGGTTATTAACTTGGAAATATCAATGCATGGGATTAGAATTTTCACTTGTGATGATCAAATTTCTCGCATCTGATCTTGGTGTGGGAAATTAGGAAATCACTCAAAATCGGAAATGTAAGTAACATGAACCAATGTTTTGGTGAAATCATGGAATGCTGAATATGTATGTAAATATGTCTACGAATTTTTCTTATATCGGAATATTTTTTATGAATTTTTTTGGTTACACTACCGTAAGCCAACTATAATTATAGAAAAGTATAATAAGGTAATGGAAAATTAAATAGTTTACCATAGAAAGTTTCCAATTGATTATCGTTGATTCTTAGATGTGTGCGCTTGGTTGATAAAATATTCTTTAATCTCTTTTGTGCCCTTTATGGCCTTAAATATTTTCAGAGCTCGCATTTTACTGTGCAAAATTAAAAAAAAAATATTTACGAGCACTACTGATAACGAGTTATCACATATATCTTTGAATTTTAAATTCCGAACCGAAGACCGAAGGCTATATGGCTAGAAATCATAACTGTAACTCAGTTATCTCTTAAAATATTATCAAGGTATGAGTGACTGGCGTTACAGTATGAACGTTAAATTTAGTCATATGATGAGCATTCAAATACCATTCCCGTTTCGAACTGGATCGTCCTCTCTGGCCTGGTGAATTTATATGCTCCATAAAATAAATCCTTAGATTGCTTTAGTTTCACCTCCCTTTACGCCCATTCTACCCGGAACGTTCACTCCCATTCTCCTCCACATGGCACCCGAGTTTGAACTAACCGAGTCCCCATCATCGTCCTCTCTATGTTTCAGAGCCGTCTGTAACCCTGCTTCCATCCTTTTAACCCTCATTTCCAAGCGCCTTTGCAGTCCTTCCCCCTTCCCTCAGTTGCCACCTCTTCCGTCAGCACACCCCCCTCCACGAACGCGCCCCCATTTGGCCACCAATTTTGCGGGGAAGAGGGAAGTGGGTGTGGCAGATATCTCTTCCCATCGTCCCCCTCCGCCCAGGAGGAGTGAAGGTGAAGACTCGCGGCACATGCAGCAAGCACCCTCATACGCCTGTGAATCCCTAATATGTACCTATACCGACCCCCTCCGTCCGGCCCCCTTACATCTAATGCGCCCGGAGGCCGGCGCGGCCACTCTCACTCCCTCTCTCCGTCTTTCTCTCTCCTTCCCTATCTCTTCTCCTACTCACCCTGCAGAGACGAAATGGAGGCTGGGTTTTAAGGACGAAGCTGCCCCGTGCGCGCGCGAGTTTGCGAGTGTGGGAATGAGTAGTGAAGGAAGACGAGGAAGGGAGGAGGAGAATTGGAAGAATCGTCCCGGAGGGGGAGAAAATGGAACCGCAACTCGAATTCCTTTACGTCTGCCGAGAGTGTAAGGGTACGTGCGAGTGTGGTTTTTAGGGGGACGCATGCGGGCCGGGGGAGAAGGGGGGGGGAAACGGAAGAGGAAGGGAGAGGAGGGACGGGAAGCGATATGGAAAAACAAAAAATTTAATTTCATAAACCGGAGTATTGCTGGAATATATTTTTTATGCGGTAGTGTGCAAAGGCTTGTTAGTGTGCAAAGAACTTCTTAAGCTGATGAGATAATACGATAATTACTATCTGGTCGACCTAATCGTTTACCCTGTAGAAAGATTTGACGTCCATGATGAAAAATTAAATACTACTAGTACAATTTCACGCGATATTTTACTTTCTCCGATCGATGTCAATGCTAAAATAGAATTTTCACCATTAAAATAACGTTTTAACGTTTAAGTCAATAGGCGGATATTAAGTATCACGTGGAATCGTTCCAAGTTTAAATTAATTCTAATTCATGATCAATTATGAATGCCAGTAAAGTATCACGATGATAGAATGAAATCACCAAACACTAATTCATATTTGTTGATGTGAAGGTGAAATGTGTCTGCTCAGGTGAACGTTAGAAAAAGATTGCGATAAGGAATCTCGAACTCTAAGTTTCTTTTGATTATTAATCTGAGATTAAATACCAAACGAAATTGTACTTAAAGTTTTTCCGTCTTTAAACAACTAAAACCATCTCATAATTTCCCTTGCCTTTACTTCCTGATTTCAGATGTGCTCGCGTGGTGCATCTCCTGAAAATAGGGAAATGGCAGTTTGAAGTGAGTCTGGCAACACTCGTTATACTCTGTTACAACATAACCTCAGATTATGACAGCCCATCTTTGGTTTCCGCACGTTCAAGGCCTTTGAGGGGCTCTAAAAATACACGCTGGTGCTTTGATGAGAAGAGGGATATCCAGTGCCATTCCTGCCAAATTGAACGTTGAACGTACAATGATCCCACTGTGCCTTTTGCTAAGCATTGGCTAATTTCAGCGGAACTTTTAACCCGTCTTCCCTTCTTACAGTGCTTTATTCTTTTCCTCCATCAAGTTGTTCATGATCACAAATTTCAAGTGTCTCCTGCAATTTTTGCAGGGAAGGGGGCTTTATAGTCAGGTTTAATGCCGTAAAAATTGTGAAACTGGGTTCTTACGACCCAATTTCTGTCAACTGGAGAATACTCTTGCAAAAGGCTTGAGCGAGCAGACCTTAGATCTACGACACTCCGGGAAGGTAAAACGAGGTCGTTAAATGGAGCACAAAGAAGGCAAACTGCCCCGATGTTGAGTGGATTAAAGTGGAATGAGCAAGCATCATGTGGGAGCAGAAAAAAACGGTGAAAGAATGGGTTGCGTAGCAGAGAATTAATTTGGAAAGCGTAGTTTTCAAGGAGAGGGAGCGAGGGGAGGTTACGGAAGAAATAGGGTGATGAAGGGAGAAAGAAGCGGAAGCGCAGGCGAAAAAGGGGTGAAATATGAGTCGGGAGCCATATGACATTGCCAGAAAAAATGAATGAACTTTGTCTTAGGGTCGACGAAGAGTTTAGGAAAGGCATATGCTCATGCAATGCGGGTTTACCGTTTTACATTATCACGAGAGAAGGGGAAAATTGTTTGAGAAACGATTTGGGGGACCAAATGTCCGTTTTGGTCGAAAAAAGGGAAATCTTATGATGTGTGGGGGGGTGGAAGGGGGCAAATGCGGTTCACTTGAACCGAGTTATGTCTCCTTATGTGTGCCTAAGAGTTTTAAGAGATATTTTTCTCGATGATGATGGACGATAAAAGAGAGGATTTAGTAGTACAAATAGAAATAATTAGAGGGATTTACGAGGCGCGTACTCGTATTTTGGTTCTTATAAATTTTCAAAACCACGAATTGGAAGAATTATTCGTGTAATAATCGAAAAGATTCAAAATGTTTATAGGTATTAATTAAAACTATCCTTGATATGGCAACAAAGTAATAACCTCCATTGCGACAGCATATATAGTAAACAACCAAAATAATTAGTTATGAATTGAGAACGAGTCTATTGAATTTAAAAAAAAACTTAAGCTTTATATAATAATATTGAAACAAATAAATATTTAATTAATATTTTTTACAATTATTATTGGTTGATACACGAGAATTTTTTTAAATGATTCGAAATTGTAAAGTTCTGTTTTTATCTACGGTTTGATGAATTGCTACAATCGTAGATATTTGGAATGTTATATAAACATCCTTAAGGAACTGTCGAAACGTTAAAATAAGATACCTTTATTTTCCGTATATAATACCAATTTTTGCCGCGAAATGTCAAAAAAGTAGGGTTCGTTTTATGCTGCATGGCAACATGTGTTCAATGTAGCGAATAAAACGTTTTTTATATATTACATGATATCTTTACATACATTTTAGGGACTTAAACTTTTAATTTTTATTGTAATTAGTTTAGAAATGATCACAAAATTATCAATAATCATATATTATTAACTGTCTTAATCACTTAAACCGTCGAATTGAATGTCACAATATTCATTTCAATCAAAACATTTGCCTGAGATATGGATTTCACGTTCATCGATTGAGTGTAATGCGTCTCCAAGAATATCCTAATCTCCTCGTTATCCTATTCACGATCCTCATTCTATATTATGTCCTCCAAGGCATTTTTTTAAATTCTCGTTTAGTAACTGAGAGATCTACCGCATCCCGAGATTCTTTAATCTATTGCGTAATTAAAATAAATCCGGTTTCTTTTGGTTGCCTGAGGCTGTCAATGAATTTGCACCGGCATGAAGACATTCATTCCACTTTTTCAGCTAGGGAACCTTAAACGGTCGGTGGCAGCTAACATCCATCACTTGCAGTTGGCTTNNNNTTAAACGGTCGGTGGCAGCTAACATCCATCACTTGCAGTTGGCTTGTCATCTTCCGGGAATGATGATTCGATCAGTGCAATATTCTTTCAGAACGTCCTTAATGCATGGCGTTCAATGACAAAAATTCGACGCCTGCGAATTCGTTCTTTAATAAGTTAGGAATTGTAAAAGTATGTTTCGTACTTCTTTAATAACTAGACACTGGTACTATAAAAGTGGATGCGAGACTTGAGATGGATGATAACTCTTGCTCCAATGGATCAGATATTGACTACCTAAACAGCACAGAAAAATTTTCGGTCTTACATTCGAGAAACTAGCTTCCACGCACTAAATGGCGAAAGATGACACGCTTTGAATTACTACACGCTTACTTTGAAAAACATTCCACCTACTGCAGGTATGAACGATGCAGCAGGAAAGCAGGGGAGGTGAGTAAGGGAAGGAGGAAAGGCTGTCAACGGTGCAGAAACGGAAATGTTTTTGGATCGACAATGTAAATGACCAATCTTCCGCTTACAAAATAATCATGAAATAAGGCATGATTGCAGGGAAATAAGGTTAGGAAGAACCTTCTTACATGGCGTGACATTGTGCCTCTTTCGAAAAACGGGTGGAAAACCCAAGTGGAGAGACGGGTGGAAAAATCGGGTGGAGAGATGGGATAGTGGATATGACCACATAGTCGGTAAACAAGCCCCTTATGTATCTAAGAGCATAGTCAAAATTTCCCCCTGTTTATTTGATTGATCAGTAATTGAAGTTCCGTTGTATTTCATCGAGGGCCCTATGCAATCTTGAGGTGGTCAAAATGTGAACTTTAACTTCCCTACCCATTCGCCCTCTTCCCATTTTACCCGCATGGACTGAATTATACATATATATATATATATATGGGTGTGTGTGTGTAGACGCGAACGCCGGCTCGTCATTACTAGTTGGAGTGACTCTCCTCCAGAGCACCGAGGAGGTGTGCGTAGTGAGCGAAAGTCATGTCAGTCTTGGAGTTGGTTGTGTTGAGTGAAAGTGTTCGAGTGAGTGAGACGGTGCGGTATCCTCGCTCTTTTTTTATCATCTATCACACCTGGAATATATCCTAGAGAGCTGATTGACGGCCCCTCACCAAACCAGAGGAACTCACAGCGAAGCCATTTGATAGAAAGCGGATTCAAGTTGTTAAATGTAAGTAATTTTTATAATACAGCGTACTCTCTCTAGAGACCATTTTCCGGCCTTATAGGTACTTCATGTCCACAGGGGTAAAATGTTTGCACTTAATGGTCGCGAAAGACACATTTCCAGAAGGAGAACCTTTTTTCGGCACACAATTCGGTCGGCCTTAAAAATAAAAAGCGTTTAGGAAAGTATTTTTAATGAAATTGATCTTTATTTTATAATATCTCATGATATTTTGAAAATGTCACCAATCAATCCTACTGAAGAAGCTCAAGATAATGTTTCTCGTATTTCATGCTTTTAATAAGTTTGTGACACGTATTGGAAATCATCATTTTTGATCGTCATTTTGGGAATAAAATTACAATGGATGAAGCGAAAGCAAACATACGAATCAAATTTGTGGAGCAGAAAATTAGGTCCGTTGAAATTAGGATTAATAATAATACTATTTAATTATCTCGGACGATTGTATGATGAGTAGTGATGGTTGAGCGCAATCGTTTGCCTACATAGAGTAACCCAATACGCTCCAATTTTCCTGCATCTGTGATTAAAGATTATTTTCTCTTACTTTACGACTTAAAGCCCTTTTTTTAGATTTTGTTTTTTACAACATGCCATTCTGGCGGTGAATATCACATTAATTTCAATCATTATAAGCTGTAAGTACACTCCGAAGATTGGTTTGTTGTATCTCTCTACCAGTCCCTTTTATTTCTTCATTGCTTTTTTTCAATCGAGTCCCTCATTTCCTGTTTTAAATATTTCTAAGTACCATTTAATATTCTAGGATTTACGTTATGGATTGTTTTCAGTTTAATATAGCGTGAAGGAAATACGATTATTGCTGAGCGCATCGAGGAACCAGTTCAATAAGTGTGAGAATTAATGAAAATAAAAAAGGCACTGTATTTTTCAAGGATAGAAACAAATACAAGCTTTAAAGTTGAAAGAGTAAAGTTGAAGCAGGTAGGCACACATTTAGAATATGATTTAGACGAAGGTAAAAAAAGGGATAATAACATAAGACATTTTAGAGCTTAAGATGTTTTACAATGAAGAGAGAGTTGATGACAGGGATATCTACCAAAAATGTAAAGAAGAGATCATTGAAAACTTTAATATGGAGCGTTTTTTGTATGGTTTGTAAACAAGTTTAGGGAAAAGATAGAGGATAGAGGGATAAAGATAGAGGTTTATTGATATGCGAGTGTAGAGGATGAAAACCGTGAAAGATAAACAAACGAAGAACCTCTGGAAATGGTAGGGGAGAAGCCTGCTGGATGAATTTCAAAGGCAGGAAAATTAAATGATGGGATTAATGTGTGGGAATTGAATGTTGAAGACTACAATAGTGTGGATAATGTTGGTAAATGAGTTAGATTGGGAAAAAGTTAAGGGATTTTGGACTGAAAGAAGATGAACAGGAAGTATGTGGAATTGATGAATGGTTTATTTCAGTTTGTAGGGTGTTACGATGTTTAGTGTCATGTTAGGTGAAGCTTTAAGGTGTGAGCCTTTGTATCCATAAAAAACTATCTATAGCGAAAAAATAGCATTAATAATAAATATATAAACATTCATATTAGAGCAAAAGGATGTCTTTAAAGTTTCTTCACGCATTAATTTTTATTTCCGAACCGGAAGCAACTGGTACTCAGAATAAACGCCCCAAAAACCATGGGTGAGAAAGAAAATTAAAATGAAAGAACTGCAAAACAACTTCCATTTTTAATTTAATCCCCAAATTATATAGATTATTTGACGCAGAGCATGATATCATTTAGTATTGACTCCATGGTTATGACCAAAAGTGTAGATGGTTGCTTTATTCTCACTATTGTTTATTATCTTTAATTAAATGCATACCGTTTAGAATTTTAATGTGCACTGCTGCAGAGGAAACCACTCCCAGGGAGCATGTGTAATTCCCTCCATCTTCTGGCTTAATTGCATGGAACGTTAGGGCTACAGACACATTTCTTCCATCGGGGTTAGATATTGGCCTATGGCAAGCAAAAAGAAAACAAAAATTTACTCTCCCCATTGTATGAATCGATTTATTTCCTCAATCATTTTTTTCTGTTTAAATTAGAGTGCTGAAAAGACTCTCAAACTCGGGATATTTATCAAGTAACTGCCAAGAACAGGCCGACAGCAAAGCAAGATTTTTCTACTGTCGGAAAGTCACGGTAAAATAATCCTTGTTATTTTACAATAGTTTAATAGGGATGTGCGATTGTTTCGAATGATTCCATTACTTTCTCACAGAAGGTGAGGCGAAATTTCGCTAAAGTGGGGTGCAGGGTGAACGAAGGAAACATTTCTCAATGACCTTAGGGTCTTCCCCTTCGTGCTGCGAGGGATGGCCGAGTCACCCTGTCTCCAAAGGACCCTACTGACGACTTCCTCGGGGTGGAGAGAAGTGGAATTGTAAGCGGGGTCCCTCCATCCTCCTTCGTGCCGCATACTCCCATCCGCCGCGGAAACGCCTTCCGCTTCGACCAATCCGTCTCCCTCCACCAGCCGAGTCGCGAGGCATGTCAGTTTCACTTTGCTCCCGGCTTTGTAATGCCTCTCCAGCAACTCGTTGCGATCCTCGTCCACTATCCTCAACTCGGGTGCTCATGGAGGAAAAACAAGAGAAAATCCAGGATGTAGTACCCACTCTGTAAATGAAAGCCGTCTTTTATAGTAGCCCTGTGGAGCTTTTGGCATTATAAAATTACTTATTTTTTTCTCCCAAGGCATAAGAGCGTTTTCCTAATGTGAACAAGCTGCCATGTTCTCTCGGCTTCTTACGTCTGAAATCCTCACTCACATGACACTGAAATATTTATGTATGAATGTATATTCATAAATAGACAGGATATATAAAGAAAAGATACGAAACGTAACTTAAATAATGCCTAAAAGATACGACAATAGGATACTTTAATTAAGATACTCTGTAAAGTTGCTTTACTTTTATCAATGGTGGAACATAATGAAGTTTTATCGTTCCTGTTCGATAATACGCAAGGGCCATTTCGTTTAATCAAATACCAGCCTTTACAGAGAAGTTATTTTCCAATTTGTGACAATTATGAATGGGATTAATGCGTTCTTTATCCCGTTAAAGTGTTACACCAGTGGTTAGAACGCTGGACTGCTGACGGGAGGGCCAGGGTACGGTTTCCGGTGACGACCGATTCTGAGCCCCCTCAGCCTCACCCAGTGCAATGTACCATTTTTCGGGTATCAGGTTATCCTGGGAAATCACAGGCGGTACAGGGTAAGGAACTGACCACCTTATGTGTGATTTTCACATGTTATTTCACATGACTGGGTAAGCTCTACCCTCACCTACCAAACTGACCTTCGGGTTGATTACTGTGAAGTGAATTAGATCATTCTTCTGATCTTGTAGAAAAGAAAGATACTTTCTTTAATGATTAACATGTCAAACGTACTCTTAGCTATACTAAATGTTCATGATCTTATGTCTGGGTATTCAACAAAGGAAAACATAAGTCTTTATAACGTATAGTGTAACAAAATGACATTGGATGTACCTAATTGCATTCTGAAATGCCTCAACAGTGGCCACTACTACTAGGTATGTACATAGTCAACGGGAGTATTTATGTTGTTGTGTTAAACGGGTCAATTTAAGAGAGTACCTTTTGCTCCTAATTTGCCATAATAAAGTTTTAATTATTATTACCATAAGGTATTGCATTGGCCCCTTTATATGGTATTCTTAGTCACTATCTGATTGTAGTGTTGCTTTTTTCTAGCCCTGCATAATGAAATGTACACAAACTCTCATTAAACCCTACATAATTATAGCGACCGAAGTTCTTCTGCTGCGCGCCTCGGCTAAGTTATCGTTGTTATTTTACGATTGATATTAATTTCACGCATTACAAACGCATACCGTTAAAACTTTAACTTAGCAGAAATGTTTTTTATACCACTATGGAGGGCGCATAGTAAATGTGTTAATGCAATTTGTGATCGCTGCATTGCTCGATTGCTGTGCTCGACTGCTCTCTCTTATGTGATTGTTATGTTCATTCCATTAATATAATTCTGGTTTGACTAACAATGGGTTAATTTGTGCTATTCCTGAATATTTAACTTGAATGTTATACAATGAAAAACGAAGATAATCGTTTATTTCAAGAGGTTTTATCCTAGCATGTGTATTTTTACCTCGGTCATATTTCTTTTTCAGTTGTAATTATTCAATATCTATACTATGCATTGCAAGTGTCATTGTAAGGCTTTTTCAAGGAATTATATTTTGTGTTAAAAACTTTTGATTTCCACGGCGAATTTATAGATCGTAAACTATTTTTTACAAGGGAGTATTTCACCTATTCTCCGAATCTCTTGAAGAAAAAACTTATTTTGAGACAATCTACATTTAGATGGTACCCTGAAAGCCACCGCGAGGGCGGGTAGCGGTGGTGTTAGGGGGTGGTTAATGTCATCAGGTGTTAATAACATTCATTATAATTGTTATTACCATCCCGCACCCATTCTCAAACGGGATGCTCCAGTTTCTGTTTCCTACTGCTATTATAACGAATTGTGCGAGGGAAAAATGATTCCTTTTATTTATCGGATCGGCATTCAATCTCTCTAAACTTTCTGTCGTGGTCTCGTCAACCAATGTAATATGATTCCTTCTGTTTCAGAACAAAAATGAAGTGATTGATGAAATATTTCCATTTTTTCAGATCTTTAAAATTAATTATAATTTTCAGTTATCATAATGAATCACTATCTTCAGTGCATTTTTATTTTCCAACTAGAGTTGTTAGTTTAAATCAGTCCCATGAATAATGCATGAAATATGTGATGAGACAGTGCAGAGGTTGGTGAATATATTTAGTGCAGAAAATCTACGATTAGCATACTTATATATAATATTCCCTACTAACCTGTATGTTGAACTAAATTTTATCACATGGATCACTACCAATGTTTGGTTTATTCTAAAGAATACTAATTTAAATAATACATTTGGCATTTCATTATTATATTTTAATGTAGTACCACATCTATCATTATCAAGTTCATAAGCATCAATGGGATGTGGATTTAAATCACAGATGGGCACTGAGCTTAACAAATATATTTTAATATGATGGTGAAATGAAAGCGACACTGCAATTCCACAAATGCAATTAATTCCACGACCATGGTTTCACCACTGTGATGAATCATCAGGTGAAAATTAAAACCTAGCAAAACTTTGTATACAAATTTCAGAATTTCCAAGAAGCGGGAGAAATGTGTGGGGGCGTGGAGTGTGAGTCCACGGGGGTTAATTGGAGGTAAACGAAGAAGGGTGGGTTATATTTTTATAGTGGGAGAAGGGAGAGCGGCACGGATACAACAGATCGTTTATAAAATGGCATAGTTTGGATTTTACGCATCGTTTGGATCTTAACCTTTTCCTAAGAGTCTAATTTCTGTCCTTTTCCCTCCACGTGCCAAATTCTGTGTGAAAAATCACGGTGTTTACGATGTTTTTTTTTCAAATTATGAAGTGCAAGTGTTATTTGTGAGGCAAGCTAGATTTTCTGTAATCCTAGTGTTAAATTTCCTTCCTGTCTGTCCATTGTATAAGACGTTACAGTCAGTGCAGCAGAGTTTGTCTAATCCTCTTTCAACCATTATGTTTATTTTGCGTTTGTTGGACCGTATTATATATTTTAATATGTAATTGTTATAAAAGACGGCTATTATTTCTTTCTTGGGAAGTATCCTTTAAATACTTTTTTCCAAGAGAGGGAGGCTGCACCATTTTGGTCCATCCTTCTCTGTTGATGTTGTATATTTCCTTCAAAGTTTTTTTTGTCTCTTTTCTTTTGTAAAGTGCATCGATTAATTCTGGTGAATGTCCAGTTTTTGCTTATATCTATTTTACTGTCAGAAGTTTTGTTGTTTACTTGCGTCTGTCATTGGAATACTGCAAAAGCTGCGTATCATGGGGTGGAATGTTGATAAAGTTTGTGAGACGTGGTGCCTAGAACGAGCGGGTGCCACTTGCTCCGTGTGGCACTTCTTCCTATAAATTGAAAACTCGAACCTACTATCATTATTTTTACAGATCAAGGAAATGGAGAGTTTTTTCACATTCTACTTTGCTGTTTAACTTAATTTTTTTCTATTGAATTTGAAATTGTTAAAAAAATTATCACACCGTCACGTGAAATAAATTGCTTATGTGGAAACAGTGTTGTTTCCTTGCGCTAATACGATGGAGAATTTCCTTCAAGTCAAGCTGAAAACTGTTCTTATATTTTAATGTATATTCCTTTAGGAACTTTCATTGTCAGCTGTTTATAAATCAAGGTAGACTGATTAGGAACAGGAAACTCATTGCTGCAGCATTGTGGGCAATTATGGAAAGGGAATTAAAGGAGGATGAATATGTTCACATCGGTTCCAAAAATAATTTACTAAAGAAATTATGAAAAAACAGACAAATTATGAGACTCAGCCGCGAAAAGCACCTAGGTGTGAATTATGGGGATCCCTCACGTTACACTGATACAAGTAGGTGCTTGGTGCATGACCAGCATTGTATTTCCCTATTTCTGCTTATAGCACAATCTCTAAAGAAATTCTTCATTTTACAACCAAAAAACACCTCTGGTGAAATTTAAAGCAAACGCCAAGTAATTTTATAAAAAGAGAGATGAGAATTAGACCTTTATCTCAGATATGGGAGTGATAAACTGAAGGATTGATGCAGGAGATACCTCATAGACGTCATTGGGGTTGTGAAGAAGTTTTGTCTTGTGGTAGTGAATATTAATTTTCTCATAGCAAAGAACTACAAATAACTATGAAAACGTTTTCAATATTCAACAACTTTGATTTTAATATCCTTATAAGAATTGGCACCCATGCCATTCAATATTTGTATAATTTCCAATTTTAAATTAATATTTTAGAGAAAATTGCTATTCATCTACTCATGTCACCTTGTTCTATCCGAACAGCACCAATTAGGTATATAAGTGGTGAATCGGACGTAAAATTTAGTTTTCTTATTCCCACTTAATATTGGGCGAAGGAAGAGTTCACCCAATACTAACACGGAGTTCCTTTCCCTGTGCCTTCTGTTCCAAAAAAGTTCTGGTACCCGAAAAATCACATAGCTTCGGGGGTTTCCAGAGGCCACAACCGGAATCGAATCCGGGTCCCCAGGTATCCCAGTGCTTTACGAACTGGACAACCACGCCTCTTTACACGCTCAAATCTACTGTTTGTTACCACCACCAATTTGGTTCAACCTACGAAAAATTAGCTTCTATTTATTTTTTTAATGCTACCATTAATGAAATCGAAAACTTTGAAACTGATGCGTAATTTTATGTCAATGTTCCAATATTGTTACCATTTACTTACTAATGGCGTGGTTTTTTTAATTACTCAAAATATTTCAATTATTTTGGTTGCGTTACATAATCTTTTCTCTTATGATGTTTTTTTCCGTGCGTATATTTAAAATTAAATATCACCCCAACAGTTGTTTTCTGACTGGTAATCTATATCATTGAATGAGTGCACAAGGATTGCTCAATCCCTTTATCAGCAATATAATTTAATATAGAGACACTGTTGAGTACTTGTGATGCTTGCAGATAAAAACCCTGTTGACTATTTGTAACAATTGAAGATAGAGATAGAAAACAAATGAAATCGCAAAAAGAGAGACTAATGTAAATAGGTGCTGTGAGAGAGACATTTTGTAATGAACATATAATTTAAAACATCACCTACATTCTCCCATGATTGCTCATGCTTAAAAGTTTCATTCATTTAACCTTATTCGTGATTGAAAAACTGTCAACATCTTACGAAGAGCAGCAAAGTACGATTCTATTAGCATTGGTGGCATTTATTATACCAATTACTAAAGATAATGTGGTGAGGGAGTATCAATCGTCAAAAAATACATCAAATCTAATTCGGAATTTTATGATATTGTCAATAATATTCCCTTGGTAAAACTTAGCGACCAATAAAATTATCAATCATATTAAATAATATAAAAATAATTTCCATCCTAAAATCCAATACAATCCCATATTTGATTCTTGCGACAGCGTCTGTACTCATTATTCCACTCACCAGTGACCTGGAGATAGACCTTCCTAACTTTGATCGGATGAGTAGCTATTTGACATTCGTATAAACCTTCATCGCTCTTCATTAAGGGGAATATCTGCAATCGCCAGTTCTTCGGGTGCTGGTAGGAGAGCAAAAAACGCGAATCACTGCTGTGTGGATGGCGGCCAACCGTCAGCAGTTGAATAGAGTCTTCCTTCCGTTGGAGCCACGTCACCTAATCCAAAGGGAGCAAAAGAGGGGATATTTTACAGTAAATTAATAAAATAAACATAAAGACGTACATTTTGAGGAGATGGAGTTATATATAGGTCGGGACGTTTGGAGTTTCGGCAGTGTACCAAACGCCCATGCGTAGCCCGCAATGCGGGGATCCAAAAGGCCATGGTTAGCCGCATGTCGAGGGGCAGAAAAGGTTTTTTATTATGCGGTGAGAATATCCGGGGAGGATCCCCCACCCAGCTGATAAGTGCACGTATTAGCATTCATTTTTAATTGCACCATGGAAATCCTGCGTGGATTCGTGTGGGTAATCAATGCTGCACGGAATTTTCAAATCTAGTACCCCTATCCGAACATTAACATGCGCAGCGATATGGTGTTCTTGCATGATACTGCTAAAAAAATACAGAATGCAAATGTTGGAAAGCCTTAATTTCTTTTGGCCAAATGGAATCGGATCGCCTGCCACGAAGCGATTTTAAACTTGTTTTGTGAATAGATAACTTCGCTCATGGGATATCCAAAGTTGAAGTAAAAATATAGCAAGCACACAAAATTTTCCGACATGAATTCTTACCGTTTTGTGGATATATATATATATATATATATATATATATAT
>LYUA01001638.1:137878-148576 GCA_002093875.1 Calopteryx splendens
TTTTTCAACAAAGGAAACCTACCGACTCTTGTACAGAAATCGTACCTTCGCGAAGGATCTCAACGTAGGAATGACTCTCGGTACTGACCTCAGAAACGGAAGTTTGTCTAGAGACACCCGAGTAGATAGAGATAGGGACTCCTTGAAATAAGAACTGATGAGAGACTTGAGTGGAGCTTAGGCTTTCAGTCAGTGGGCTCTCCTAAAAGATATTAGGTGAAGCGGATGGGTTATGTGTGGAATCGATGAAAGCCTTTTTTTCAGAATAAATCAGTTTTTAAAAGGCCGAAATACTTGAAAAATATGTTCAAAACGTTGCCATGGTATTTGAATTTGGTACATGTTTGAGTTCGATATAGGGTTAATCTAAGCCCTATTTTTATGTAATTAAACATGCATGAAAACCCTGCTCTTTGTGAACTTAATCCAGTTTTTGCCACAGGGCATTTTATACAGCTATTTAGGAATATTCATGTAAAGTATTCTAGAGTTACCTATTTGGATTTAAAATCAAATGGATTAAGTATTATATTAGTGTTTGAGAATTTGTTGTCGTCCCAATTATTGAGCTAACTAGTAAAAAAGCTAAAGGCGAAACGGATTGATTTTCGCGATCAATTATGCAAATAGCAGGTGCATAATATGACATTTCAACATAGTTTGTGTGAGAAAGCTTTATAGACAATGACGGCTCTCATAATCAGATCACTTTTTGATAGTCTTGTGAGGTCCAAGGAATGATTCCGTATCTCCTGCCTGAGAATATTTGGCCCGTTGTTAGAAGCATATAGGTCAAAATCATCGTTAAAAACTCAACTGTATGTGAATGACTTCGCCATGGTTATCAAAGGAGTCTTGAGTGAAATTCAAGGGCACCGACCTTACCATCAACTCTTCAAGAGTTCTAGGCTCAGCCTAGAACTCATGAAGTAGTAAGAGTAAATCAAATGTTCCGCTAAAGAAACTTTACGTTGTCCTCAATCACATGTTTCTATGCTGCTGTTTGCTGTTTGACAATCCAGCGCGATTATTACAAAAATGTGTGATCAGATTTGGATAATTCATGACACAGGCTGTTTAGTTTTTCTTAGTTTTAGATTTATTTTGCTCATATTTTACAGGAATTAAATTATCAATTGCCGTGATTCGTATGCACAAATGCTGTTGTCCTAAACTTCGAAGTAAATACTAAATAGATGCGGTTTGTTTTCCCAATTAAATGTCAGTTTACATTGTTTCCTAAACTATTTTTACTTATATGTTGTCTTACTATCTTTTTAATTAATATCGAGATAATTGTGCCATTAACAAAGGAGTTTCATCTTTTTAAATATAGGTATGCACAAGGTTTGCTACTAATTGCTCCCACGCTAGACAATTCCATAACTGATTGTTCTATCCTCTTTTTACTTCCAATCTTTTTACATCTACCCTTTTCTACATTAAGGGGCAATTTTTCATGCGTGACAAAGTATTTGTCCCCGAAATAAATATAGCTCAACCTCAAAATTCTCCATTCCCCTCACCACGAATTTCTCACCTATGTCGCGCTGTTTTTCTTGTTAGCACGCAACGTACCTTTCTGTGCCTTGCCACGACTCCTGAATTCTGCATTAAGAGATCTCACCTAGGGGAAAGGAGTTTGCTTGCGCAGGGTTATACATCCTGGTGAGTTAGGTCGAACTGGAGCAGAGTTGAACGCTGAAAAATTAGGATCTTTTTTAAGCGCATTTTGATATTCGCTAGGGAAAAGGGCACGAACGTTAAAGTATATAAACTTAATCTTCCTGAGAGGGAATTCTTTTAATGCACCTAACCAGGCTTTGGCTACATACTGTTATTCAAAAGAAAGAATAATAGTTTACTTCCTAGGTAGTTCCATTGTAATGGGAACGCATTTTTTATCAGGTGAGCAATAAATATTTTCATAAGCTTTGCATTGAATATTTATTTCTCTACAGTCTTTGTTCCTATATATTTGTTTGCATCTTAAATCGACAGTGTAGAGTATTTCGTACAACCAATCTGCCAGTCAGTCCAGTCCCTCTGCATCTCGGTCTCCCGGTTTCATGAGAGTACCACTTATATCTTTTAGTAATGTCTTCTCCGTCGCCAGTGCCCGGCACGTCATTCTGGAGTGTCGAATTTGATTTTCTACTCCTACGTTTTCCTTTTTCTTTCCACATATATATTGTGTAGTTTTAAATTAATTTTGTGTGACAATTGATGAGGGTAAAATGTTCATCCCAAGCAGTAACCGCTAAAAGAACAAAGTATTAAGGATTCAAATTTCATTTTAAGATTATTTCATGCAGAAAAACCGGGTATTAAGTGGAAAAAAAACGAAGAGAACGATAATGATGGGATGTACCCTAAAGCATATTAGCTAGACATTATTAAGGATAATGATTGAATATTATGGCCAAGTGCGTGTTCATTATTTTGAACTTATTCGGTGTCATCCATTTTTTAAACACGTCGATTTATTACACTATTAAGATGTGGCAGCTCCGTTGATTTAATTAATATTACTTTGCTTGCAGAGGCATGGCTTTTTGCTATATAATACCACTGACTTTTGAGAAATATCCCAAATGATCAAGAGCCATTCTATAATAATTTAGGTTTTGTCAGTGGTGTCATATTTGCAACCATTCATTCGATAAGTCGCTTATGTTCAATCTTTATTTTTTTATCAGACTGCAGATGATAAGGGGATAATTTCAGTTCTCAGGAAAAGTATTTTTGTGAAATTCCGTAAGTAAAAGACCCCGAAAAGTGCTTTCAACGGAGGAAAAAACAAATAAAATCCTTAATATCACAATTTATACTAGGGGATGGGTTAATAAATTTATAATTTATTTGCAAAATTCTGCATACGGATTTAATGTAATATTTACCGGTTCTTGGAATTGTTATCCTTTCCATTCGCGTGCTAGGTTATTTCTATCTTTACGCACGAGGTTGCCGATAATTGATATTTTTCTCATATCTAGATAAATATAAAATATAGCATGGAAAGAAATTTGTTTGAAATCGGATTTCCCACACACAGAAAAATATTATAAACGATTTGCCTTTGCCTATGTATTGGTATTCACCTGACTTTATATATTCATGGGATTGTAATGTTTTTTTCCCGCCGAAATGGCTACAAATATAGCTTAATGTCATCTTTTGTTAAAATAAAATTACGGAACTATTATCCATTCGGATGGTGTACTCGCCAGCTTATCTAAAGTTCATGGGCTTAAATTCTGCCACGGACGTATTTTATGATATACTGTTAAATTATTTGTTCAATAGTGTGCAATCGACATTAAATGACGCACTTTAAATCCAATATACTACTGATATCTGGGGAATAATGCCTTGAACTTACACATTCTATTCCCTTCAGTTATGTAAAAATAAACTCAATGCAAACGTCAAAGGGTTGGCTAGAATTAATGTCATCAAAAGTAGTATAAATACAAATTTGGAACATAAAAATATTAGGTTTATGAAACATTTTGAATAGTCTTTTTTCCATTCAAATTATGTTATTCCTACTTATGGGGTGCTTCTGCATACGATAAGAACATTTTAAGGTTATGAAAGTGAGCGCGGGGCCTGGTTATCGAGTGGTTAGAGTGCTGGACTAATAACCTTAGGGCCTGGGTTCGATTCTAGGTGGCGCCTCTGGCACCTTAAGCTCCCTTTGTGCTCATAGGGTAGAAGATTATCCTGGGAAACCGCAGGCGGGACTGGGATTGCTACTGCTCCCCTACCCTGATGAGTAAATTTCATCCACCGTTGGGCTTAGCATTGGGTGAGCTCTAATCTTACCTATCAAACCCACCTTCAGGTTATTAACAGTGTTTTTTTATGGAGATGAGCGATTAACATAAGTGAGGAGCTTAACATGCGAATATATGAGCGCAGTTCTTAAAATAAGAGACGTAGAACAATGCTAACGTGGTTACCTATAGCTAATTTAAAGATTTTTCTTATTTAAAATATTGGTTTTAGACTAAATTTTTAACGTTTAGTAAATTGAGATGTTTAAAATTTCAGTTCATAATTTTTTGCACTCCGGAAATTAACGGCTATATTCGAATTTTAAAAGTATATATTTTGTAGTGTTTAAGATAAATAAATGCTAATCAGCATATAGATTAAACTGCAAACTTCCAAAACGGAAGATAATATGTGTCTATTACTGTTTACAACAACACAATATATATTTTCAATATATTAAATTAATGTAGAAACATTATCTCGTTATAATATGCGTAATAGAAGAAAAATTTGCTGGTTAAATTAATTGATTATTTGTGCAATAATAAGGGTTTGATAAAAAGTCGCGGGTATTTTTTCTTATGATTCTTTATGCAGCTACGGCCTGTAAATGCTGCTTTACCACCTAGTATCATATTTTACATATTTATTATGCATACCGTTAACTGTCTCTTAATGTTTTTTATGTTATTCATCTTAGCAGTATCTTTAAGCGGAAATATATGATTATGGTATGTATGTTCTCTATCTTTCGCTATAATAATATTTTCACAAAATTTACTCAATAGCAATACGTTATCAATAGGTACCTAACGTTTATATGTGTCGATTGAATAAAAGAAATCCATATCTGAATACAAAAGTTAATACTGAAAAGAAGTATTTTATTTTGGGATACAGTCAATAGAAAACTGTTAGACTTATTTTGCAATAGTCTGACGAGAACAACATCCATTGTCAATCAACATTCATTAAAATATTAATCATTGAAACCACTAAGTTTCTTCTGTGAATATTTACATTTTTAAACAGTTTTAATATATTTCGAGATAAAATTATGAATAATTTGATGATAAACTGCTGTATTTTTTTTCATTTTTAATACGAAATTTGACTAAAAAAACCTACCTATTGTAAGCTAATACGTTAACGATGCTGCATGCCGAACGTTTTTTTAATGAATATGGATGCAAATGAAGTGATTTTGTGTAGAAAATTACTTTGCTTCTATCAGTTAAAACAGATAATAGCGTAAAATTTATCAAGGAAAACTGCACCTTCTATGGCGCATCAATCATTTATTGTGGGATTCTAAATGACACGGTGGTTCTTTAGTGCGCTGTTAGTCCATTTTATTCTGTGATTCATAATTTAGATGTAACAATTAACATTTTATGTGGTATTCCATTTTTAAAAATACCGATATGCTAGTACCTATAGTGAAACCTTTGAGTTATTTGTATTCTAACGGATATTAATTAGGTTAACTACTATTAATTAGGTTAACTGATATTAATTAGGTTAAACTAGTAAGAAGAGAATAACTTTTAAAGCTGAAGTAATTTAGAAAAAGGCTTCCCCGCTCCGTTCTTCTTACTAAGCATAATTCAATCAACGTGGGTCATAACCAAGCAAAATGACTGTGCCACAAATGAACTGTGGACACAAATGAAATGAGTCACTTTTCCATCGCCTTAAACGTTGTGATATAGGAGTTGGCTGATTATTGAAATGCTTCTTATTTTTAGCACTTCTCAAGTTTTTTTTAACTACCTCGTCACACCCTAAAAAAGTGTGCCATCAAGTTGCTTGCGATAACCAGATGGACGAGGTTCCATATATTGCACTCTTTTTTGAACCTGAGGCAATAGCCGTGGCGGATACAGAGCCACAAGGTAAGAATTGACCAGTTATGAATATGCGAATTTCACATTCCTCACTTACAACCGGATGATCTCGATGCTCACCTATTAAGCAGAAATTCAAATGAGGATTTCCTTAGAATCAAGGAAGGAAGTCTTTTGTTTCCATTCAATGGTTCTCTCAATTTGGCTTTTCATAATTTCTTCATGGCATGAATTTCAGTTACCTTTTTTCTAAGTTTTTAAAATAATGCTAATTAATCGAGAAGTTCATATGTTGCTCTGTCTTGGCCAAACAGCGACTAAATATTGTTTGCCCAAAATGTTTCCGAGTTTCTTTCCTTTTTCTTTCGAGTTATCTGAATGGTATTTATTTCTTAAATCTATAGGGACTTGTATTCTGTCTTCATCCTGAGAATATCGTAGACTACTCTAAAGATATGTCAAAATAACTTAACTTCTCAATTTTTTTACTGATGTTTAATATGTATTTGCATGCACTACAATAAGAAAATGTTGAGATGAATATTTATTCAACTCGCAATTTTAAGAAAGTAGTTCGAAATAAAACATATTTAATGAAATGCGCATTTTCAGTTATTTTAAACGCCTAAGAGAATTTTTGTGTGAAATAGACATTGCTACACTTCTATTTATGGCCTCAATATTCTTTCAGAGATTTAAAAATTTATATTGGTGGCTAGACTTAGGATAGGAAACTCACAGGAATTATGAAACAGCTTTGCGTGACCACTTGTGAATTGTAGCAGGAAGAACATGATGGTGATGATGCTAAAGCATCGAAAACAGGGTCGTGATTTATTTCGAATTTTAGCGGATATCAAATGGAAGGGGAATAAATTCATTTGTTAGATGCGTGGAATTTACCTATTTGCAGAGAAACAATATATTCACGTATGAAAGATTCAAAATGGTCTTTAATACGAACGTATACCTATGTTTATATGGAGGTAAATTGAAATGGGCTTGCATGAGAAGATTTTTTTATCTCTCCATCTAAGGATGCTCAAAAAAAGTGATGATTTTCCTTTTGCAATGAATGGAATTTAGATGATAGTGAGAATATAATTTTGAATTACATACTAAAGATAATATTGAATGGTCCTAAGTTAACAAAAATCAAGATACCGTTGAATATAGGTGGGATGCAACAACTATTTAAATGGATATTAGGAACTCATTGTGGTTTACAGGCGCATTGATAACATTTTATTTCTATTCCATTTCAGACCTCTTTCATCTCGAATAAGACCCCTTTAACGTACTTTTGTAGGTTCATGTAGGAATTTGTTTTTTCTAATTGATTGGTGTCATTAACACGGGTGCACCTCGACTCTCCTAATAGCTAATGTTACTCTTCACGCTCGAATGCCACTGAACCCTGATGAGTATTCGTGAAATCCTAGAGATCCAATTATCTCCGAACCAGTCATTGAAAGCGGCCACATCGCCCATAACACGAGTCGCACCTACGCACAGAACACTTGACCGCAAAGCAACCTAACCTATTCACTTTACGTGTCAGTGATTACAATTCAATTGGTTTGATCTCTCTCACAGAAACATTTCTCGTCCACCAACGCCGTCCCTTTATCATGTTATCTTCTCTCAAGAATTTTTACGATGGATTTATAAACATCAGTGAATTAATTTTTTGGAATCGTAAGTCTAAAAAAATATGCGTAAAACCTTATTTGAATTTGGGTGTTTCAATTCAAACCTTTAGGTAATTGATTAAATAATAAGTGTATTCTTTAAAAAAGCTCAGCTGTTCACCTGGAGTAACATTAGAAAAAAAGGTCTATATCAGGAAATTTCATTACCTAACTTGCGGAAAATTATGGATTTTTTTTGGAAACGACAAAATTTCACTCAGCTCTGGTTCCAAAAAATGCCATCAGAGCCTTTGGTTGAATATAATAAAACATCTTGGCGTCCTTGACCCATCAACAGGAGTTCCGTACACGTTTTGACTGTTCTTTTTGATTACCTACATATGGTTCAGAGGAAAGAAACAATTAAATTCCACATTCTCAAATTTATTTTTACGACCATGGTTTCACGGCTAAGCAGCATCATTAGGTGTGATTCACCTGATGATGCAGCTTAGCGATGAAACCATGGTCGCAAAATTAAATTTATGAATGTGAATTGCAGTGTTTCTTTCATATGAACCTCATGATGGAGAAATTCCACAATTAACGCCTGTAACTGTTAGGCTACCTACATCTAATCCAACTTCCACATTCAGACAGGAGGCAACACCACCGCGTTAGAGTTATGCATGGTTACATACAAAATCTCTGACAGTGGCTTGATACGGGATGGTCCTCTAAACACCCGTTCATGCTGGACCCCCAGTTCCGTCCGGTCCCAGCTCATCGGATACATGGAGGCCCATCCCACTTCATTCCTCGCGGGTCCATAGATGGTCACCTGTCCAGCGTAGCTTTCCTTGGGTGATCTCACGGGAGCCGGTCTTAATCATGTCTTGGCACCATATTGGTTTTTTTTAATAAGACAATAAGAATGCCTATTTTAAACAGGTAAAGTAAGTTGAAGTTTAATACCGAGAAAGTTTCCACACTCTTTGAATCACAATTATGGAGCATAAGGTCGGTTTGGTAGGAGAGGGTAGAGCTCAACCAGTACTAGCCCACCGGTATGTGATATACACACGTTATATACGTGATATGTGATATACACACGTTAGGGTAGGGTGGCCAGTTCCTTTCCCTGGGCCACCTGTGATTTCCCAGGATGACCTGGTAACCGTATCTTGGGTGAATCTGAGGGTGCCCAGAGAGGTCACCCGGAATAAAACCCGGGCCATACGGTTAGTAGCTCATCGCTATACCCATTTGACTACCGCACCTCTCGTGCTCTCTATGTATTCCATTATGCATGTATACATTAAGGAAGAACCGGGCCGTATTAAGTTATCTCCATCCTGGTTGCTACAGTTGGTAAAATTTTGGGACTGCGGGGAGCACGGTGAGCAATTAGAGAGTGGCCTTCCTCCTGCCCTGAATGCAAGTCCCCCCTGCCCTGCCTCATTTGAATTTCAGGAGCCGAAGGATAGAGTACGAAGTAAAATCTAATCTCACCTATCGAAAACTATCTCCACGTTGGTGATACGAGTTTGGGAGATAAGAAATAGTTAAAATATCTCTCTAGTATTTGATAGGCAATACTTAGCTAAATACGTCAAGGATTCTAGTAAAACCGCTGAAAGTCAGAGCCGTGAAAGTCTCAAAATGGTATTTATTTAGAAACAAGAAATTGGGAACCTAAATAAATTTCCCAACTTCGTTGGAGAAATAAGGGGACCAAATCTTATTGGATCGGAACATTTGGTGGTTCTCTTGGTGACAGATGGAACCAGACGCGATCGAAAAAGAAAGGAAACATGAAGTGATACGATGGACGGGGTGAAATATAAAAGCAAGAGAATAGAGGAATACGAGAACATCTGGTGCTGCAGATAGGACAGTTTTTATCGAAGGCTCGATTGAGATGTGGGTCACAGGGTACAAGAGAAGACGAGGGAAACCTAGCTCCTCATAGAGAAACCCAACGCGAGAGCAGACGGTCCAAGAAACGCCTGCGTATGCTGGGAACCTTCGAAAGCATTATTTGGGAGATACTTTTGTCGTCTTCAGGACGGAAGGATGGAGACAATGACGGGGGAGTGGCTCGGGTAACATGACCCCAAGCCCCTGCGTAAACAGAAAAGCTTGAGTTTCCCCCTTTCCGCGCCTAGGAGGCTACTCTTGTGGGTGCGGAGGGAGCGGGGCGGGGGAGTGGTAGTCCGGGGTGAAAGAAGATGAATGGAAGGTTGAAAGGTCAAGCGGGTGGAAAAACGGGAGGTTTTCAGGCCATGGAGTGAGGGGGGCCGGAAAAGGGAAAGAAAGGGAGGTTTGGGGTGAGAGAATGAGAGGGGGCAAGGGGGAGGAGACTCCTGGGGGATGGGGAAAAATAGCAGGGAGGAGAACCAGCGGTGAGGGAGAAACAGATACGCGTGGCGGGTGGGAATACCCCGCGGTTCGGAGAAAGAAGACCCAAGGAAGGAGGACAAAGACATTTCCGGGTGTTACCATACTCTCTTTCTGAACCTCTTTTTTCCTCTTGGATTCATTCCTCAGCCGCGCTGGAAGTCTTCCCCAACAACTCCTGACCGCATTCGTTAAAAGAGGTTTTTCAATTGTTTCTTCCCTTTCGATCCACTGCCCTTCCACCAAAAGCAACAGTTGCAGTTTTCCGGAGAAATTGTTTGAGAATTTTTTTCTTTCCCATAACATTCTTCGGTATTTTTATAGAGGGCCTAGACTTCTATCACTTCATATTTATTTGGAAGGTGATAAATAATCTTAGATATTGTTAGAATAGTTAATTTTATACCTGCAACAGCGTTTTAATTTTCTAGACAAATATTTGAATCTCGATGTTCGTTATGGCTAAACGATGAAGCTATAGTTTAGTCTTCCCCGTCGGAAAAATTTTTCAAAGACACTTGGAGTCCTTCTTAAACCTTCTAAACATCACTAAAATTGCTATGATGCCATTCTTCTCGTTAATTTTTTTTAAAGTTAGTGTCAAGAGTTTAGTGAAAAAATAATAAAATATATGAAATTACAACCGGAAGAATTTTAAGTTTGTGTTTTCTCCCGGTAATTAATAAAACGTTAGTCCAACCCTTTACCCAAGACACAAAAATAAAATGAGTAGACTGCAAAATTCTTCTGTACCCAGTTTCTGATGTCCTTATCACAGTTCTCTTATACTCTCCCAAATCCCTTCGACTCAAAAGGATCAATTTAGGAAAGGTGACAAGATATATATTGTGATTGAACGATTGGTAGTTCAATCATTGAAATGATCAAACCTTTGAAGAACGTAGTTATCATAGGGAAAATTCAATAGGATAAGAACAAGGATGAGTAACAAGGTAAAGAGATGAAATGGATAATAAATCAGAATACATCTACATAATACCCCGCAAGCCGCCGCAAGGGCATGTGGCAGGGGGTGTTAG
>LYUA01001638.1:162761-173503 GCA_002093875.1 Calopteryx splendens
AGGAAGATATGGGGATGCTGACCCGGTGTGAAACCCGAGAGAACTTCACCCAAAGGTTATTTGCGTTTGGATGTAGTTCCAGGGTTCAAACAGGAAATATTTCAGATGATCAGAAAACTTTAATTTATAACCTTTGGCATGAATGCCCTTTGAATTTTATCTATAGGTTCTATTGCTACACCAGGGGCTTAATGTGCTACAGGTAAACAAGAGCTGTTCTAAGAAGTTAATCATCAAAGCAATAAGCCCAAAAGTCGGTTTTTAAGGGTCGAGGTCACCCAGTACTAAGCCCAACGTCATATGAAATTCACATATCAAAGTATTGTGGCCACTTCCTTTCCCTGTACCGCATGTGATTTCCCAGGATGACTTGAAACCCTTATCATGGGTGAAGCTGAGGGTGCCCAGAATCGGTCGTCATCGGGGATCGAACCCGGGCCCTCCAGTCATCTGTCTAGCGATCTAACCACTGGACTACTTCGCCTCTCAAGAATTCATTTTGATGCTGTAAATACTTCAAGGAAAAACAGGAATAACTCCATTTTTGAGCGTTTTTTTCACTACTCAGAACTATCATTTAGATATAAGCGAATTTAAAAAGAAGTCGAAAGGAGACTACATTTTTATAAGTAACAAAAAAAAAGGTTAGCAACTTTTACCCCTTAAAGAAAGTTCAAGACATGTTATATTTTCTTAGAACTATTGTTTCATTGAAACTAGGTAGGTCATGTCAGGTCTAATTATTTGATATATATGATATAGATAAAAATGAAGCAATATCTTTTTCTCATACAGTCAACTTCCATACCAGTATAAATTAATAACCTAAATGAAACATGCAAACAATATAAGTAATAAAATCTGATTAGATAAGCAAGTTAGTTTTCTTGTTTTTTTCTAAAAAGCAAATTAAGCCTAATTGTTTGAGTATTCAAATTAATACGATGCAAGTGTAGGAGAGCGATTCCTAGGGGTCAATGTTCTGAGATTGGTTATCTGTGTCAGTTTAAATTCATCGTAATGTAGAGTTTCTTTCTGCAGAAGCTACACTGATAACTAGTAAAATTTTAATTAGTATTTTAAAAATTTAGATATCTTCATCGCAAATCTTATGCCCATTCTGTGTCATCATCTGTAATATTAAGTGGCTATCTACTCCTTATACAGCATTCCGTGGTTGCCCTTTTTCTTCTAAGCGCATTTCTAAAATGGAACTTTCAACTCGGAACATATCGATTCGATAATATCGATTATTTATTCCAAAAATTAGTTAATGAGGTTTTTATCACAATGTCATTTAATTTCAATAATTATTTCAGCAGCATTGTAATTAATGCAAGTATATCTACCACATTATCTCCGAAATTATATTCATGTCTTAAATTATATGATGTCTTAAGTATAATTAACTTACTAATAAAAAATATAATTTTTCCAAAGTTAGAGCTAAAACTATACTGTCTACTCACATTTGAACTGTTAAAGAAATAAAAATCACAAAGTAATTTTTCGCTGTATTCCACTGAAAAAAGGGTTTTTAATTCAGCGTTCAATTCAAGAGTAATTATGAAAACTTCTCTGAAACTTTTTTGATACAATTAAGAATTTTCGCTGCTATCATGTCAAGTAATTTTTGTTGGAATAAATTCCTAAGTGTCAGAGATAAAAAAGCATCAGTGATACATTCCTGATTATAGAAATTGGCAAGTTAGTGAAGTATTACTAATATAACAGCCTTCGCAGAATATTTTGTGTCTTTCCATTCTTAAATTAATTACAGTGTTTTAATAATAAGTAAGATGCTATTGCCATTATCCATTGGAATCACCATGTGTTGAGGACAAAGGAAAAGGGTAGTTAGACCCTTTTGACTTATGATGCTGGAGCAGAATGGATTTAATAAAATGGATGGAAAAGAAAAAAATGAAGAAATTGGGGGAGAAGAGGGAAGGTTGTTGGAGGGTTTTCGAAAGAAGATTTTAAATTGGTTATTCGAGGAGATGTTGAGAGGCAAACAGATGATGAAGATATCAATCAAGAATATCAAGATATCAATATAGAAGAAAAGGCCGCGTAAGCGAGTGGAATACGTTTTGAATAGAGGTTTGAAAGCATTTTGGGTGCAACGAAGAGAGGTAAAATGCATATGGAGCTGACATATTTATTATATCAATTCAACTGCTAAGGTATTTTCAGCTTGCAATATTAAGCAGAGATAAGAAAGTTAATAGTGGTGATCCACAGGAATACAACGAAATCTTGTATAATTTTTTGAGTTCATCAAAAACCTACCATTAATCGGTAGAATAATACTTTTAATAAAACATGACATAAAATCTTGGTAGCTATTTATTTTTGCATTTTCTCCATGCAAAATTTACGGCCTGAATAGGATCTCTATAGAAAACTAAACCACCTTCTCTCTTCCCAATCGCTACTTCTGGGAACACTTGTTTTCTCCACCGATGATAAAATGGTTCAATGTCTTTCGGAGCTTAGAGGGTTTTTTTTAATGTGCGTAGATGAATTAAGTCGCGTTCTCTCTAACCTTTCATACGGTTATTTTATAGCACCAACTAAGTACTCCTTGACTACATGGTCAATTTAAATAGTTATATATAATTATTTATTATCAATGACATTCAACCAAGTTATAGCTGCTAGATGCGTTAAAACTTTAGAATGATTTGCTCAAATAAATTTGTGAAGAGGACAATATTTTTTATTAAAAAAATAATCTTCACAAAGGGACACCTGAAAATTTAGCATTGTCAGAAGTCGTTTGCCATAATGGACTTCACGAAATAACTTCACGATGTCCAGTAGTTTCGATTATTAGCTAAATACATATTCGTTCAAGTGTTTAGTATGAGTTGGCTTTTTATCATGTTCCTATAATCGTCGGAAACAAATTCAGTCTCATGTATCGATGGGCTTAAAAGTAGTTAATTCCCTTTAAATTGTACTCAGCTTTTATTATTTCTAGTAGTTATCATCATCCTTGATGAATAACCTACTCTGATGAAAACCTTTTCTCTATAGAAACTAGACGCGTGCTGATTAGTTATAAACAATTTATAATATTTAAATCTCCATTTTTAATTCCGTAACTTTTAATTAAAACAGGTGCTTGATAGCATGTCTCATTTCTATCCCTTTATTAACTCGTGTTCGGGAATATTTTTTTTCAATTACGCAATCATTACGATTTAAATAATACGAAATGTACACAAAGGTCGTTTCACATCTCTCAAAGGATTGCCATTTATTTTTGCTTTACCCGAAAAATATCTTTCCTCTCCGGCATCTCATGCAGTTTTACTATTTCCCACGGAATGGAGAGAATCCGCATATATCTTTCGAGACATTTCAGCGACCATTGGGAAAGCAAAGGCCGTGTTCGACACTGGCAAGGGAAAGGGTACTTCGCTTTGAAATATATGCAAGTTTAATGCACTACCCGTGGTAGGCCAACGGGTATAGACAAGCCGAAATCTCTTTTGGGGGAAACAAGAGTATCGTGTGGACTGGAGAGAAATAGAGAACGGGGAACGAATGCGGATTGAAGGGAGCGGCAAGGAAAGTAGTGAGGTAGGGAGCTAATTTAAATCTCACCGGAGGACAAGGGAGCAAGGGGAGTCATTGGCGTGACATGGGAAAATTACGACAATCGTTCTCCGACGTTGCTGGTCTTTTATTTTATCCACATAAGACTTCACACAGACGGAAGTACTTGAGTGATTTGTTGTTCTGGGGGCTCATTGACAATGTAGGCACACATTCCTTTCTAGCAAATACCTTTTTACTTCCTTCAACCCCTTTTCATTGACCTAAGGGTTTTTTTGGTTCCCTTTATACTTTTCCCGAGTGTTTTTACTAGGATGGTAAAGAACCAAGAAATGTGAACCCAACATACAGAAAGTGAAAATAGTTATTTCCACTATTGCTGTAATCGGATGTGAATATTTTGGGATAAGTTGCATCAGCTAATAAAAAGTGTAATTAAATATTCCAGAATTTTTTATTAATATATATTTTTAAGAATCGAAAAGTTCTTGTAAAAACATTCAGCTATTATAATTAATTTATATTGAATATATTTCGTAAATAAACCTGATATTTTATTTTGTGTTATCTCATTTTCTAGTGGTTCTAGTAGTGGCCTCATCGGTTGGTGTAACTTCCTTCGTTGAATTATTTTTACCTCGCGAATGAAGGTCGATCAGGCTCGAAGTGTCCAAGTTTGCTTGAAAATGATATTTTATTTGTGTGTTACTCAGTTAACTGTTGTAGATATATCAAAAAACTTTTGCGCCTTTCGTATTCATAAATAAGTGAATTTACCGGTTCATTCCATTTATATCTGGGAAAGTAGCTATCATATATTTAAATAAAGACCAACGTGGCTATTTGTATATTTTAAATGGCATCAAAATATTTGTTAAATGAAACCATAAACGTTTAATCAACCATTGATGTCCCATTATCGATGCCCAATGCAATTAAAATATTTGTTTTATAAATGTACGTTTTAACGGCTCTATTTTAAATCCATTAATGTCACACGACAGTAATGAGATTAACTATTAACATAATTGTTTCAAATTATATAAACATGTGGTTTATAGTGATATATATGTTTCCACCCGCCTAATGCTAACAACAGGGTACATGACAATTTAACTGTGAAGTGTCTTCTGTAACTCTTCAAAATTTCCATTCCTTCCCTTTCCCATTTGCCTCCGGGGTATGTGCACCATCTGACAAACACCCGCGGGGTGATTCGAAGAGCAATAAATTTTTGTTAGTCTGCCGAACGCCACTGGTGGCCGGTGTGCCCACTGGGATCCCGATAAGCCTTCGCTTAAGCGAAGGGGCTTAAGCTGAAAAGCTTCCCAGGGGCCGAATCAGTAGAGTTGATACAACACCATTCCCGTGGTGGAATTCAAACCCAGGACCTTTTGGCTGGCATGCGGGCTCGTTAGCCGCCAGATTACCCGGATGAATACGGTGAATGTCGGTTAAGTGAAAAGAAGGTTACTAATATTGATAATGTTTGCATCTTGAATAATGCTGAAAATTTTTACATGCAGAAAATAACGGGCCTTTAAAAGATAACAATGATATACTTATTCTACTTTTATAATCACTAAAAATCTTAGAATTAGTATACTATTGTTTTGACTATTTTAAACATTTTTTGGTAATGTGCGCTATTATTATGATATATTTTACTCAGATCACTTGAAAGGCTGAGGTTTTATGTATTAGTATGCGATTAGGAATTTAATATAAAACAATTATCATCAACTATTTACAATTACAGACTAAAATGCTATTATATACAGTTTATGCAGAAAAAATATCAATCTGCATAACCAGAGACTTAACGTTATAAATTATAGCTCTTCTGATTTTGATTTAAAAACGTTTGTTAAAATGTGAACTGAGACCATTTTATCGGACGTTAGTACCATTTTTAAGAACGTTTGTAAAACTTGCAAGAATAGGTCTTCATACCATTTATCACCTTGATTTATATTCAGCAAAGCGAAATTTCATTTAATCGAATGTGTAATAGTAAGTATTACCTACAGTAACAATACTGTAGGTAATAGGAAAATCAACGGAAGGTTTTTGGGTGAGATATCGATTTATCTCTGAGATTCAAGCACTACATTTTCACGTTTCGTCAATATTTAATCATATTGGAATAGGATGAGAAAATATTTTCTTTCAAAAAAATGAAAACAACAACATTTAGTGCTTTATGGAATGACGAAGTTACAGAAAATTTCTTTTGTAAAGACCATACTATTTATACTAAAATTAACAATACTTTAATATAGTATACATGAGTGATTAAATCCATTTTTTGCTGCATAATACCAGTTTCACAAAATTCATCGGTATTTCATTTATTTTAAATATTATGCCAGTAATTGATATATAAATACCATTTAAGCCATATTTTAGTCACTCATAGTCCAGATAATACTTCAACTGCCATAATAATTAGAAATATCGTAGTAAATAATATACTAAATATTATTCTTTGAAATAAAACGATAAAATTGTTCAATTGGTGACTGTTAATATTCGAGGAGCAAAACTAGACTAAGTTAGGGTTTAACCAGCAGCAACCAATAATACCAATATATTTAGAATTTTTCGCAGCTGAGTTTATTAGTACTTTATTAATTTTATTTAATTTAAAGATTACTTTATAATTTTCTATTTATTAGTGACTAATTCTAGAAGTTTCTAGAAAAATGCTTCATATATCTTAACACGGAGTTAGAATTTAGTTCTTCCCGTCCTTATTTTTCCACAACACAACGATATATATCGTATGCCAGCATTTTTAAAAACTATTTTCATTTTAATTTTAATTATCTAGAATTTACAACAAAATAAAATAGATAAAATAAATTTATTGCGACAGGCATGGGCCCTTTATCCAATCCAATTATTATGAGTCGCAAGCTGTTTATTGATAAAAGTTAGCTGAATGACTGTAGGGCTTAAATGAATTCGTTTTCTCCTTGTCTGTGGATTTCACAGATGCGGATGTGAGGGGTAAAATTACCTCTTATTGATGTTGCAAAAGAAGTAAAATAAATTGGTGTCTGGGAGAGGAAATTATGAAAGGATGTGGTGAATGCTGTGGGAGTGGTGGTTTTTGTGTGGAATTAGGTAAAGTAGACCATATTTTGTGAACTAGAAATCCATTACTTCGGTTTTGAAAGGAGCTAGTGATGAAAATATAATACTCGACCTCAAATAGTAGTCCATTGATGCATGATAGGTTTTACATAATGCAATATATCTTCAGACAAAATTTATCGAATTCCCAATGATGATTTTTATTCTTTACGAAGAAAATTTGCGAAACGATATAGAATGTCGAATTATACAGAAACTAAGTTCAGTTAATTTTACTCATTTTTTAAGTTTTAAACCGAATAACACGTAACAACTGATAAATACTAATATTATTCTAAAACAATGGAAAAATTATTTTTATATTAAATGAATGCAATATGCCCGTCGAATTGATGCAATCGATGCAATATGCCTGTCGAATTTTTATCGAAAAAAACCTAAAGTATGTTCTGAAAGTGAAACTTAGATGAGAGATAGTTCAGAAATTATTGAATGTAATATGAATTACTAATGATAACTTTTGATTCTCTCAATATGGGAGTGACGCATAGCAAATCTTAATAATTTGATACTTATGATCAAAAGGCCTCCATATTTCTGTTCATAATATTTGTCAATGTGACGAAACCGTCTGAAATCAAAAATCATTGTTATGTATAAGCTTTTATTATTCCATGGATGTTTCCCGCACTTAGAAAAACTATGAGTATATATTATGTTGTGATATCTACCAGGTCTATTGATTACTTAATTTGGTGACTGAGCTTAAGATGCGGAAAGAATCAAAATCAATAAAGCGCAATAAAAAAAAAACATTTTTATAAAATTATTACAAATTGATTAATAATATTGTTAATATTTTTCCTATCCTAAAAAAAACATGAATGTGAAATTGATGCTTCAAAAGAACATTGTTACAAATATAAAAAGATACGGAAAAGACACTTTTTCCAAGAATCCACGGTTTTTCCCTATTTCACCGGTGTTGAAGTGGTGCTCTACGGGTCCTTCCATTCCACTTCAGTGATGAGATAATGCAGTGCTAATGTTGATGCTGATGAGAGTAACGTTGGTTCCATTGTGGTAAAATAGAGGACGCACGGGAATAGTGATAATCACGGATAGAACTCCAATGAAACGTGAGGGATTTTCCGTTGCCCATACCGCGTTGGAGGAAATGGATATAGGTAGGTAGACGGGAAGGGGATGGAAGGGGTCGAAATGGGGTTTTAGGTAGAATGGTCGGGGAAATCTGAGGTAGTGGACTGCGAAGTAAACGGTGAAGGAGAATAGAGAAGAGGCTTGAGGAGAAGTAGATCGTGGAATTCGAGTGGATCGCAGAAAACGCTGGTAGATTAGAGGGATACGTACTTTCCTGCTTTCGCTGCCGGCGATTGAAGATAAGCTGGAAAAGATAATGAAATTAAAAAAAAGGATAGCTAAATGCATTGGAGTGGTAGCTACATGAAATGTAGGCAAAGTGATTTTAGGTCTACAGTGAAATAGAGTCTGCTTTGATTCGCGTTACAAACGTTTGCACGGTTTTTTATATTTCCTCCATTTATATTAATACCTGATTCTAACTGATAACGTTCCTTGCTTCTTGTTAAAAAGTTATCGAAAAATTTAGTATGATTTTCTAAATACTTCTGCAGGGAAATTCATTCCAAGACTTTAGGGTTAAAAAACAAATAAAAATGCAGAAATTCATATTAAAATAATTGCAGTATTATTAGATGGGACGAATCATCTACTATATATTATGATATAGAAAGTAGTGATAAACATCAGAGGTTACACGGTTTATTCATCATCATGAGTTCCACATCCGGAGTAAATATTCCATTTGAGTAATCCATTTGGAAAAAAAACAAAAAATGAAAGGATTTGTTCATAAAAATATTTTTTTTAAATATTTTTCCCAAAACTAAAGAAGTCGTGTGTTTTACCAATAGGATTTGCGAACGGTAACTTAAATAAATAAATAAAATAGGGAGAGATAAATAAATATATATATATATATATTAAATAAATAAATAAATAAATACAGACGTTCTTCGTCGGCATTCGAAGGCTTATAAATTAGAGGGTCCTTTTCAGTGTGCCTATGTTTTTCGTGTTCATTTGTGGCGACCAACTACCAACCACATTGTGTATAACGATAACGAAAACTTACATTTGCTTTGGAAAAAAAATATATGTATATATATATCCATTGAATTATCTACGAGTATATAAATATAAAAGTTATTCTTGTAATAATGTTAAAAGATTTGTCTTTACTTTGCCACCATAATGTAATTTTTACGCACTATTCTCACTGACACGATAAAAAATAACGGAATTTTTAAGGTCATATTTTACCATTTATACAGAAAAATATAAATTCTAATTGAGGAATAGGCCCCTTAATTTCAAATTTTCAGCTAAACGGTAACTTTGATAACAATAGTAACCAAACCTGAAAAATTCAAACTAAAATTTACAACTAATTTTACATTTAATAATTGTTACCTTCCTCCTAGATCACTTCTAAAAAAGTGATAGCAGCTAGAGTTTATGATCCATGTATTCAACAGTATGTATTATTAATAAATATCATTCATGTTACTTAGACCTAAAAATTACCAATGTTTTGTATTTCGGTTTGCCATTTTATAGTGTATCCTGTGTTGCAGGCAACCCACAATGTTTAAACGAACCAATTGCATCTTGTAGCATATTCCATAGGATACTAATAATTTTACTATAGCATCTACCTGCTAATGTAAGTTTTGAGTTTTGAGCACTACATTTTTTGTTAGCCACATTGCACTATTATTTTCCCAATTATATTTCTATTTTTAGTTTTTCATTCTTTCTACCAGCTGTAGAACTGTACAAAAAGATTTTACCAAAGAGAAAAAAGTTCCTATCTTTATTCACATTCACCGATTACCTAGAATCCTTTTTACCTTCTATCACGACTTTCACAATTCCACTACCTGTGGATATATCCTCCATTCGCTTTTTCTGAATTCTTTGAATTTTAATTAGTAAATTCCTCATTCAAGCACTAATATTTAAAACTTCCTAAATTGTCATCCTCTATACCTTCTTTTTTCTGCATTCTTATAGCTGCGGATATTTTCCTCAAATTAGGTTCCATCGCAGTAAACTTAGCTGTGCATGCAAAAAACCCTTGCCAGAATTTTGTGTGATAGCTTTAGTGGACATCTCACCTCCCCGTGTTCTGCTGGTTATGGTGGCATTATTCCTGTAGTTACCAGAATTCTTTAGAGTTTCTTGGGATAAATATATCTATATATGTATTTTCCTGTGGCCTTACTCAATAACTTTTTCGATGAGCCACCCTTTCAATAACTGCCACACTTAGCTTAGATGTCTTTGTAGTCATCATTCTTTACGTATAGATCAATGGTCCCCAAAATGGGCGTTAACGCCCCCTCTGAGGTGGTGACTTAGTCTAGGGCAGGGGTCCCCAAACTTATTATCCCGTCGACCCCTTCATAGAATATTTGGCTTCTTATCGACCCCGGATTAAGTATTTCTCGTGTATTAATCGGCCGTTGGATAACTCTTATCAACCCCTTGGGGTCGATATAGACCACTTTGGGGACCCCTAGTCTAAGGGGTGAAAAGAAACGAGGAGGCAAAAGGGCGGGCGCTGGATGGAGGGTCTTGACCAAACGGGTGCCATTGGCGGATGTCTCTGCTGACCTTCCTTTATCTCCGTTTACATTGTTCATTTTAAAGTTTACATTATTTCCCACAGCTGGAAACCATAAAACGCAGAATTTGTTTGTGACCCATCCTTACTTTATATTGTAGAATAAAGTACTGGGTTCGTAGAAAATTTATTTAAGATTATTTCCAAGCCTTTCTAGCACAAGGGATATATGTTAAGGGGATTAATCAATCTCTTTTGGTCTGCCATTGACGCAGCTTCAGTACTACAGAGTTCTTCAGCAGGAATTTTAGAATGAGTAAAACGAGTGTGAATTTGAAGAAGAATCTGATCATCTGATAATCAGCTAGATAATCTTTTGATGCCTCAAATACCACTACTCCAACCA
>LYUA01001638.1:179243-191400 GCA_002093875.1 Calopteryx splendens
GATACGGTAGAAAAAGCTTTCGTTCTAATTTTCGACCAAATATTTTTATTTGCATATCATATCAAACTTTGATATTAAGAATTTCTAATTTAACCCTTTACCAACCAGCAAATATTTAGTAAATATTGTAAAGAATGATCAGAATAACTTTTTTTAAATCATTCGGAGTCATGTGTAAAATCTGTGTTAGCATGTTTTCACACATAGTTACTCCGTGCTTTACTGGACTGTAAATGACTCATTGATCGATCGGTTTCCAGAAGGAATGTTAATGATTAAAAATATTTATTTTACGTAACAATATCGCATTTATTCACTGTTTACAGTAAAAATCACTTGAAAAAATAAAACATTACTGCAATGCTAACATGCCTTGTGATTTTTGTAACTAAGGAGGTCATTTCTTGTATTTCATTTTCATTTTTCAAGATTACTTTTAAATATCAGATAACAAGAATGGATGAGTACTTTATGTAATGTGCATAAAAGTGTGAGGCTTTTCAATAAAAATGGTTATAAAAGAATGGTTTTGTAATGATACCGTATTAAATCAACTCAATTAGACATTGAAAAATCCATAAACACCATATACGAGTACTCTCTCCTTAATCAGAAAATACGTTTCGATACCTTAGAATTTAATATTATTTGCACAGATAATTGATCTTACGTTTTATTTACAGTTTTTCTTGAATTTTTGAGTAACGCAAACAATAAATATTTTTATTAATTCTGCCACTTCCATCGCTTTTAGTCTAACATTTCATTCGCTATAGTCACCTTTTCTCCATTTCCTGTATTAGACAATGTTTTTGTCGACGCTGGGACTTTTCTGCTTGCAATTTCATTTTCCGTTCTCCCAGAAGCACCACCACCGCTTCCTTTTCCGAGCTTGCTTCATAATTTTTACATCCTTCTTGGTGTTCTCGGTGGGAATATCAAAATATGGATCCGGCGACATTGGAATGGGACCTTCCCCAGTTTCTCCTTTTCACAAGATTTCATCATATTTGCCTCGTAGAAGCAAAATCCACATCATACTTCCAGTCTTTTTGTAAATGAAATCACGTTCTTCATTTTATTAGACACCTACAATTTTCCATAAACGAGGAAGTATTGGCTAAACCAACGAGTTTAATTTACCCATTTTTGTTATTTATCATCTTGTTGATTGTTTAAAACACACCAGCCTATGAATAAAAACCTATCCCGAGTGGAGCATATAATGTGACAATTAGATGCCTCTATTACGCACAAATTAATATTTTATATTATGCACGAAATATGGTTTTGGCTAATATTCTCTTTGATATTCCAGGCAATCATGTACAAATGTCTGCGTTGAAACTTTTTGAAACGTTAATTAGGCTTCCTTTTCTCTTCGTTATATTTCCTGGTTCTTGATTTTTTTCTCTGTTCAATGAGTTAAAATTTTCTTTGGATTTATTACTGAAATAAAATAATAAAGGAAGGAAAGAGGAAATATTAGACATTCTGGATGGAATGAAAGGAGGCAGAAAATTTTCGGAATCGAAGAATGTAATATTTAAGTGTATGTTTTAGCGATTTTATAGTAGTTTTATTCGTACAGCATTGGCGTCCGACAGAAATATACCCTAACTGGTTAACTATCATCACTGATTTATAAGAATGAAAAGTAAATATAAATTATCCTCAAGTGACTATTTATTGACTTAAGATTAATATGAATAGAGTTTTTAAAGTATAAGTTTGACGATTTTAATTTTCGCACTACTCGGTTTTTGGGAAACTGTCCTGGTTATATGCATCGTTATCTCGAGCGGATTTTATCTGCAAAAGAGAATTTTTTAACCACATATTTGAATGGCAAATTAAAGAAAGAGTAAAGAACAAGTGATCGTATCTGATAGATCTTAGGCAATATTTTTAATAACGTAAGTTCATAAATTATAACTGAAACAACTATTATGAAACTCAATAGCAGAGAAATTTATAAAAAAACTAATGTGAAGAGTTTAATCAATGATCTTCATGATCAATTCTTATTAATCCCAAAAATCTTTTATCCCTCTCTCAAAAGCTCATCATTCCTTTGAATCTCACATATCTTCCAGTACCTGCCTAACGTATTGCCTTTGTTTTCTTATTCAAGCAACCCTTCTCCGCAAAAAATATTTCTAATTAATGAATCCTTTCATGTTTTCAAGGTTTCTCTTAAGTTTCTTACATCTCTATCTCTTCGCAGGTTATCGTTGTCAATAACTCAATCCCTAAATTAATTAGGAGCATTGATCAAACGTGGCGTCACGAGAAGTCACTGCTCAACATTGAGCTCATTGTCGTATTTGTTCAGGCTCAATGCTTAACTCTGTTACTAGCTGTAAATCTTGACCGATTAACTGTTGAAACCATATGGTAATTTAAATAAATTCCGATAATGCTTACGTGGTAACTCTTTTTTTAAAATTACTTGTTGTTACAGTTCTTTTATTGAAATAATATATTTATATAAGTTGAGGAAATATTATTTTTTTACTAGGGGACTTTTTCTTATGCGTTATAATGGCTTTGAAAGAAAGGAATAATGATGGAAATTTTACTATTACCTCTTGATGGTGTTTGGATGAATATTATGCAAATTAAATGGGTAAAGCTTCATATCTGAGCTTGAAATTATTCCATCTTGCAATAAACTTCAAAAACACAAAGATTACTAGCATGGTTACTAGAATATAAACATATAAAAGTAGAATATAATCATAAATTGATATTCATTTTTGTAGATAGCGATAACTTAATAATCATATCTTATGCCAACCACTAATCTTTTAAGCACTTAATTATGAAATAGCAATAGGTAAAGACAAATTTTTTTATCCAAAGTGTTGATCTTGCAAGTTCATTTCACATTGAGTAAGAATCAGTATTCTTTTTCGAGGAAATCGTAATTAAACTGAGAGAAAAGTCAATTTTTAATTAAAACCATCTGATCAAAAGTGGCATTGACTATAGATTTCAGCACACTTTGTCTACTATTTTTTGCACTAAAACCATTTCCCAGATTACTCCCCGCTGTAAGCGTGACAAGGTGGTGTTGACGCAAGCTCAGTTAATCCGATAAGTACTTAACGCGTTTGTCGGCGAACGGTTGCAGCTTTGAATCCCTTCTAGGGCACGAATGTTTTGCTTTTAGGTAATGAATTTCTACATTAAAACCCACTATGCTTTGTGATCTCAGTCATCGGATAGTCTTTTAAAACGCCGCTACCACCATCAAAGACTTAAGAGTTACAAAGGTACACCTTTTGGAGAAATTATAAAGCTGTTTCCATAGTAAAATAGATTAATAAAGAAATCAATGATAAAGTTTTTAAGAGTCATCGTGGCTCCTGTCAATAGCACCAATCTTCTTTAGCTTCTTCTATTTTTCAATATATCTGAAATATTTCTGCCATATATCTTTAGCCATCACTTTTTTAGAGTTATTGATGTTTCTGTTAAACCAAGGTCGTATTCCCGCCGTAACTTACTATTGTCCTCTCCTGGCGTCATTAAAACCGAGTGCAGGTCTTTTCCTCCTTCCAATGTGTTTTCCTAAGTCGTATCTACGTTCTCTATTATTGGTATTTCTGTAGTTACGAATATAAGCTGGTAAGATAGTATCTATAAGTAAGCTAATATAAGATAGCAAACATATTGGCATGAAACCTGAAGGAATTTTTTGTGGCAATTTATCTAATTTTCTAAAACGTCTGCAACATTACGTAGTTTCATTTTTAGAGTCTAGTCACCTGTATGCATGGGTAGATACTCGCACAAAAATGTACCTGAACCTCCTCCCTGCCGCTTTTCAAGATAATACCTCAACCACCCAAATCCCTCATCCTTAAAAATGATTTAGTCCCAATTTGCAGTCCTTTAACCCCGATTTGTCAGAAATTGAATTCTATTTCTTATTTACTTGAATTTTAGTCTCTATAGCCCCCATGGGCTTAGCTAAATTCTTTGTTTTACCTTAATCTCTCTTTCCCTGTCTTGCTACCACTTGTTCTACTTTGACCTATTAATTTTATGTAATCAAAGAGCAGATCAGGGCACACAACCTTCTGCGTACTTCGTATAAACATCTCATTTTTTTATATAAATACGTGAATTACCCTACCTACTCTAATATAATCCCTCCTTTGTTCTCCTCAGTTAGTTCTTAAATTAGCTGTCCTAGGTTTTGAAAACCTCATTGCTTTGGTTTTCTTGTTATTTATCTTCAACTACTACCTCTCACAATGAACTTCTAAAGCACTCAGCAACCCTCTGGCTGTCAGCCTAACAATTTTGTTTAGTATATGAAAATCAAACCGCAAAATGTTTTCGACCTCTACTTTTATTCCCAGTTTCAAGTCCTTCCGATACCAGACTTAACTTTTTTTGGAAAACCCTATCTTAATACCCTTCCAAAAAGGATATTCCCGAATCTCACTCTGCTACCCTTACTTGTTCCATACAATCCATTTGCAATTTTCCAATAAGCAGGGGAAAGAAGTCTTTTGGACAAATTCCTTCCTCATAAATGATATCTACAAATATAAAAAAAATATCTTCTACCGTTTTCCTTAAAGTCGAAAGCAATTCTGTGCTTATAATATGTATTCAAACTGTCGTGTTTGAATTAATTTCCCCTACCGCTTTTCTATCTCACTGTACCTAATATTCCTGGAAGCGAGCTTTCCTAGTCTGCGTCACATTCCCTTACTACTTCTGTAAGCTGTCTGGCGATTATCTGCCATAAAGCTCTTCCACGTATTCCTTCATTTTGCTCCATTGATATTTTTTCTGTCTTATATCCAAAGTCAGTGTGCAGTTTTTTTCCTTCCCACATTCTGAATTTTTTTAATTTTTGCATAGCACTCCTTTTCCGTCTCTGAAATTTCTCCATGCCATAGCAGCATTTGTTCCACCACGCTTTCTTGGTTCTATGGTTTTCTCGACTAATTTTATTATTTACTTATTTCCATCACCTCGAAAACAGTCTTTCATGATCTCTGTCATCCTGTTAATTATGTCTACTGTGATGCATGGCTTCTCAATTCATTTAGCGTTTACTGTTCCTATTGTTTAATTTTTTTAATATTCCATTTTTAAGGTCAATTCACTTTTCCTCAATAACTCCCTTTCCTTTATTTCCAGTAATAATTTTAGGAAGTGTTTCTTGGTATTCCTTTCTTTCCACTTCCTGTAAATCTTCAACATTCGAAATACGTACTCTTATAATCTGATTGAATTTTAAATTGCATTTCAACAAACTACAATATGATCCGAAACTGCTTCTCTTTCGGGAAGCTCCTCGAGTTTCTGATAGTGGTTCTAAATCTATCCTTATCCACAGTGAAATCTAATTGGCACTATCCTGATCTACCAGAATTTTCCAATGCGTTCCCCATGGCCATGAATTGTGATTGGGACAAAATTGTTCTTTTTATGGACGGTTTATTTTCCGTAAGTATTTATTTTGATCTCCCACATTCATTTAAATTGGCTCTTTAATAATTACATCGCTTCATTTCTTTGCAGCAAAGTGGTCGTTCTTCTATCAAATTCTGATATCCACCGTAGTTTTTTCTTCGATTTTAAATTAACAATTTGATTTCTGAGTGCTTAGTTCTACTCCAACTTTTTTACCCTGCAATACACCTAGAGAACATGTAACAAAGGCGTCGGTTGTAGTATTAGTTATTGGAATTAGTTTAATCTGTTATTATTAACATTTCCCAAAAGTGGAAGGTTTTGTCGCACTCTCTCTGTGGGTGATTAAAAACATTACCCTAGAAATCATCGATCTTTCACCTTTCCCTACAGTCCTGTGGAATCTTCGAGAACTTCTTTTTCTGCAAATTTAGTGGATTTCTCTCCATCAGAACATATTGACGAGAAACTAGCAACGTTTTGGAGAAAACAATTACTTGAAACATGACTAGATCTTCAGAAATATATATAATATTCTAAAATCAGGTAATTAAATAAATATTTGGATGCCATCTACTTCGTATGAGCAAGTTTTCATTAACTTTCCTGATGCTTATTTAAAACTCTGGGTCAAGCTTCAAATATTTAGAATAAAAATCAAGTTAACCTTAATTCAAAACTTTCCTTCCTACCTCAAAGAGAAGATCGATGGTTCTTAAATTTCAAAACATTTTTTTCTTTTCACTTCGGAGCTGCTGTACTCTCTATGTAGGTAATTATTTATACCGTGTATATAAATAAAATTTCGGCTAATTAAACATTTCCCTTATTGTTTTCATAGTGTCTTTCAATAGCATCGTTCAGCTTTAACATATCATATATTTATTTTTTTGTGGCAATAGCTTAACTTATATTTTCAGGAGAATCTGCTAAAATATCAGCATTCTGTCAACTAATATTAAATCGCTTCTAATATTAAATATTTCTTCCAGGGTGTTTAATTTATTATATAAAAAATTGAGTGCTAAACTTGAAAAATGTTCGTCAAAACAATAGTGTCCTATGTACGTATTAGCAATTTATATTTCTGATTCTGGTGTATTCTCTAGCAAGACCAGTGAAATCCTTTTTCATGTTTGTAATGATATCGCAAATATACTATGATCTGGAATAAACGGAATAGTATATTAAAAATAAGAAACGAAAATTTTTGCTATAATATTTATTTAACTTCGATTAATATAATAACGCCTGTAAATTTTGCATATTATTTCATGCTGTAATATTGACGTAGCAAAAGATGTTTTGGGAAATTAAATTGAAACAAATTGTAATTGTATCCAGTATAATTTTATCAGAGTCGACTACTTATGGGTGACCAAAACCCTCTATGGAGGCTAGTTTTAGCCTTGATTAGAATTTTCAAAAAGGTGTGTTATCCACGTAGCAAAAAGGTATATTTCATTTTCTCCTCATGATATTTTTGAAATTTATAGCCCTAATGCATTTAAAGACAGAGTTATTATTTATTCATTAAGAAATTTTAAAATTATATATTGTCTCTACCGTTATATCGTGAAAATTCGCTGAAATTTAAAATAATTTAAGCTCAGCGTTTTGACACGTACGTGTGGTTGTTTTATGAGAAGCGGAAAAATAGATTAAGCTTACATATTCCATATAAATTAATTAATTTGAGTTCCCTTCGGTTTCACCACGCTTAATGGATATAAAAGTCCGTATTCGTATAAAAGTGGTGCAGTTCATCAGAAGTGAGTCATTTTTGCCAAATTCACGCGAAATATTTAGTGAAATTAAATGAGAGGTTATAGCCACTCGACTAACCACGTTTTATGTAAATGAGTTTATAACCGAGGAAATGGTGTATGATATGAATTTCGATTTAATGGTTGAATTCTTGGAACATATCACATTAACTTTGCCACATATAGTTCTTGCGAAGGCTTCCGAGGCGATTTCCAGATGTAATGTGGATTTTCGGGTTCCTTGTACAACAACCTACGAGGACGAGGATCCCGAAAAACCACAATACATTTTCGCATTTATTCTTTTCAAGATTCACACATAATTACTATCACTTAATGAACACTCCAAAAAATTGTAACGTTTAAGGATAGACGACTGGATGAATGAAATGAAAGAACTGGAATCGGATGTTAAAATAATTAATCAGGAATGCTCTCAGTGTGGATGCAGATGGCAAACATGGGTACGGTTCCTAGAAAAATGGTTTGAACGTACGAAGGGGATCACAAAAGGCGATTTATTCTACCAAAATCTTAAAGTCGTACACCCTTTTTTTTCACAACATTTCCTCGTATTACGAATGAGGAAATTTAAAAAACTAATTAAAAATGCCAAAAAAAATAAATTACAGATAGATTGTGTGAAAGTGTGCAAAACCTTGCAACTTTGTTCCTTGTGATTTAATACTTCCACCAAGTAAAGACGAAAACAGTTTTCTATAGTTTTAAATTAAAAATTATTAGGAAAATTGTAAGTTAATTAAATTTCATAATACTGTTGCCTATTACGGTGCATCACATTTGTTAATACGCTGTATCTATTAAGATGTCGTTAGCAGTTCTCAATTTTGTTTTGTGGTGAGAAAAAGATGTTTAACCAATGTCCTGGGTTTTTGTGGACTGTAGAGTTTTTTTATTACTATTAAAACCAGTATGGAGTATGACATTACGTTAATTGGTACAATTTTCTCCAATTTAAAAGTATTACTCTTCTAGTAAAATAATTATTTGGTCAGTTTCCAATAAATAAACGCAGACAATCATTATATTTTTCCCAACCTTAGTTCACAACATATTATAATGATACTATATCCGCTATTCTGCTCCCGCGCCATTTTGTTAATTGTTTAATTCTTTCATTGTGATTTTTCTGTGAAGGTTGACTTTACATGCAACATGTTCAACATCTATCCTGGAGACGGGTTCTAGAGAAAATTATTTGCTCGGGCCCTTTTTAATCGCACAAAAAGAGTAAGTACATTTCGCCTGTTCCGTCGATTGTTATTTTAGCAGAAACCTGCCCCCAAATTAGTTTTTTCGTATAATTTTATTTCCTTCAATTAGGTGAATGGTACTTTTTGTTAACCGTGGAGCAAGTTGGGATTTTATATCGGTCTAAGCTTAGGTAGTGTTAATCGCTAAACTTCTTATGAAAAAGTTTTGGTTTTCTTCCAATTTGTCATGGTAGTTACTTTTCTGGTTTTGTGTCTCCTCTATCGAGAGGACGACATTTATTCTTATTGGAATACCACTTTCTTCCATGAGGTTTTTGTATTGATCCCAGCGTTTTTTTCTGCAATCTGATATTTCTGTTCCATCTACTATCAATCCGTAGTCCTGTCCATGCTGGGATGGAATAGATTTTCCATACGAAGGGGAAGTATATTTCCCTCCCGGTTGGTTTGCGTCTGCTTTATTTTCACTACATGCATCATTTCTCTATTATGGAGAAATCAAATTTTAACCCTCTAAAACATAAGGCTCCCTCTAAACAAATTTTAAGACTTGGCCACGTATGTCCCGCGGTTATCGAGTGACGGCTTCTTCCCGGGAACCCTTTTGTTTTCTTAAAGTCTGCTGACATGGCTCTTTCCTTCTGTTTGATGTTTAACATCGTAATCGTTTTGAAATTTTTATAAATTAACTACAGTGTTTGATTCTTTAATTTCCTACGCATAGTGATGGATATAATATGCTCATAATTCCTCAGCTTTTTCAAATTTCATGTAATAAATTACTTTTTACTTAGAATATGTTAAGGAATATTTGAATTTTCGTTCCCAATAAATGTTACAACTAGCCGTAAGAATATCTCTTTAACTCACTGGAGCACTTATTTTCCAAAATCCTTCGGTAAATTTGAATGCAATAGATATAGTTGTCATGCATGTGATTTTTATGTCTTTTACATCAATAAATATTTGTCGTCCGCAGTTAATGCGTTTTCTAATAATATTCTTAGACTCCATATTAGGGATGGAAATTTCATGTTTCAAAATTCATTTATTATTCCTGGATCTCTATATTCAATATACATATTTTTGCCTTTAAGTACTAAATTTATATTTTCAAGGCGAAGATAAAAGTTTCCATAGTAAGCAGAGATAGTTTGGTGCTCATTAGGTTAATTGTTGGAGAACGATTACTGATCTAAATGTTAATCGCCTTAAGGTACCATTGAATGAGATAGCAAGAGATAACTCGGGTGAATAATGAAGACCTGACGAGGATAGTAATATGAATGATGTTGGAAAAGGTATAAACGAAAATTGAACAACTTAAAAACGAATAATGTAGTCTAACATAGAGCATAACTTACACTTTCATTGACATTTACGCAGTAGGATGAAAGAAGCATAAGTTATATAGTGAATACAATTGTGAAATCGTAGAATAAATTGGAAGAATCTATAAAAACCACAAATGACACCAGGGAATAATATTAGGGAACAATTCATTCAAATCTGAGCAGTATGAAACANNAGGGAATAATATTAGGGAACAATTCATTCAAATCTGAGCAGTATGAAACATATCTAAAAGTTTTTGACGCATTGCATAGTAATAGAAGGGTAAAAATAAGAAGAGTGGACTAAACTAAGATTTTAACCGATGAATTGATGAAGAGAAAAGTTTAAAAAACAATAAAACAAGAAGAATATGGATTGAGCTATATTGGACGAGCATATACTCCACTGAAGACATTGACGAAATAACTACAGAATGGGAGCTAGGGATAATTATGGATAAACCAGGAGAAGCAAATGATAGGAGATAGTAGCGAAAAGAAATAATAAATAACAGAGAGATTGACAAGTATCCCGATGACATTGGGGGTTGCTAAAAACCAATGCTAAGGGTAATATGATGATGCTGATGACCCAAATTTCAGCTCATATCCATCCTATTCCTAGATGAGGATAATGTGCCTTGCTGCTGTTTGATATTCCATTAGAATTTCGAATGAGATATCTTTTCTCCGAATGTCCATTGTAATTATCGTTAAACTATTTGCGATGGTTTCGATAAAATGTATTCTGCGATTCCAAATTATGAGCGGCAATCAGTAGTTTTGAAAAACTGAAAATGGCATTTTTTACAGATGATATTTTCCATGGAACAACTCTCGATCCATTCAAACATACGCATATCTTCGAATGTCCGCAAAAGGTTCTCTAGAGATGCTGGGGTGACGACGAGGAAGAGGAAGTTCGGATGGAAATGGAATTCCATTACTCCACATCTCTCCCCGTTTCTCTATGAGCGTGCCACGGAACAGCCAAAATGCTGGATGCGCACTAAATACCTTCCTCCGATCTCTTTTACTCTCGATCCCTTTCTTCAACTCTACCCCTCCTGTCTCCCTCCCCCCATATCACGCGGATTGCCTTATTTAGACCGACTTTGGAGGTTGAAGTATTTTCCTTGTGCTCCACCGCGGTCTCTTCAGTTATTTAATCAGCTGAGGGAGAGGATTAGTGTGCGACCTCTCCCTCCAATTAGGCTCTCTTTGAAGAATTTGGGGATGTTGGGTAAGAATTAAGAATGACTAAAATTTGTATTTAAACCTGACGAAAAAAGCTAAACAATATTTCTAAGGTGAATCGTCAAATTTGCAGCAGTTTATGCATATATAAGCACCTAGATCCACAAATAAAAATGCGCATGCATAAAATAATAAATAATTTGATCATTCTTCATAAATACTGAAAAATAATGGATAAATTAAATATAAGAAAGAAAGGCGAAAAATAAGGAACAAATAGTAGTTTCCGGTTTGACTTCATGGAATTGTCTGAAATTCATCAATGAAAATAACTTTTTACTTTTCCAGAAGAAATGTATTTCATGCAATCGGTTCACCTTGATGAGACATCGTCTGGCACATTTTTGAAGCGTTCCAGACGATGCCATATCAAGGTGAAACCGATCGCAGTTAATGAGCATAAAGTTTGTTTCATTAATGGATGTAAAATAAGAAACTCAAAAACTGCAAATGAAGGGAACAGTAATGCATTAGTGATTAAAAAATTGGGTAAGTTTTTTTAAAAAATCGCATTGTTGCATATTTTTTTATTAAAATATACTTATATTAAAGATACAGTAAGAGTAAGAAGTAATAATACTTTAGATGAAATTTAGCCCAAGTCTCTTAGCTGTGGATCATTTTTATCTTATTTAAGTTGTCGAATTGAATGTGGTTCCTGGACTTACTAATTGATTTCCATACTTTACTGATCGGGAGCCGAGATCGGAGAATGCTGCAGAAAATAACGGAAATCTTCCCAAGGAAGTGAAAACTCAAATAAGTAAGAGTTTAAATAGAAATAGTCGTCTAATTTTTTTAGAATCTTCTTTTTTAGATTTGACGTAAGATTATTCTGTTGGTTTGACACCACTTTTCATGCTACCCTCTGCCCTATACCCTTTTAGTCAACCCTATAGTACCACCAAACGACATGGAGATTGATTTAATGATTAGCTGTATAGAATTAAAAAAATAGAATATCATTGCTCGATGTTGATTCCTTGAATATTTGCTAATTTCTAATCATAAATTAGTATGCAGTACAGACATCCTTGGCAGAAACCCCTAAATAGTAGAATTATTACGATAACAGAGAAATGGGTCAACTCTTTTTTTTAACTGGATGCTGAAATAAATAATA
>LYUA01001638.1:256188-275003 GCA_002093875.1 Calopteryx splendens
GTATTTAATTTGAAAGCCTGTGAAAAGTTCTATCTAGCATAAATATCAAAATTGGTCATACGTTTAGATGATTGATGACAGAAAACAAATGAGAAATAATAATATGATACCCGGTCTGCGCCCATGACATTTTTTTCCTGCTCGTCGCCTCAATGCGTATAATAGCATTAATGCCCGCGTGAAAAACCCACACCCTATTTCATTCAAGAATTCATTTTTCCAGGTCGGTGAACCATAGTAAATGAATGTGTCCCATGTGAATGCACTTTTGGCAGAATTTCCTAGCGCCTTTTAACTCAAAATTGATCATGAATAAAACTTGTTACGACCAAGTGTAATTAATTTCGTGAATAAGGAGTTAAAAAATATGAGCATTTGCATCCTAATGGAAAATAAATTTCTAATCTTAGGAATACTTTTATCCAGATAATGCCATGACAGTAGGTATATCCAATTCCCGAATAGCATTATTTGACGCATTAAATTTAAAAAAATATTCATAATACTTTAATTTCAGCTTAATAAAATTGTATGTGTTTAAAATTAGGTAATTTCTATTTGAATCACAAAATTTGGTCCACATTCTCATGATTACATTCGCACATTATCCTCACATAGGAATGCTTTCGGTAATTTATTTACGTTATGGAATGATTTCTCTCTTAATCATACAATAATTTGAATTAGAAAGAAGATTGATGAAGTCATGTCAATAAAAAATATTTTTGCATGCACAGATGAATGGTTCAAATTATAAGTCCTTCTGTTTTGATACATTATCTTTTATATAAACTATGCGAGTATCCTCGAATGTCGTGGATTCAAGATTTTTTTAAGAGACGCTATTTCATCAGGATTAACGGAGTAGGTAATTTAAATTTGATAGGAGACCTCTATCGTTATTTTGATTTCAAAAAGTTGAGGGTTTATAACCCAGATATAAAACATGTGGTAAAGGAAATGGAACCCGAGAGGCATCAACGCGTATTTATCTGCAAACAACTCAATTACATTAAGCATCAGTTATTAGCAGGAGTATAGTAATTACTAAGTGGGGATCGTCGTGAATGATCCCTTTTGCGCGAAAACGGTGCAAATTGAATGCAAATTCAGTTGATCTAATATTCTGCTCTACTGATCAACTCTAATTAATACTAATTACATCATTTCCGTGGGGAGTATATTCTTTTTGGTAGTTTCATGTCAAAATCCACACTGACTCCAGAACTGTTAGAAATAATGTGATACATAAACCCAAAAAATCACGATATTCATGAACATTTTGGTAGATCTCACATGTGAAAACTTGAGCTACTGTCCCTACGTGCTGGTCTGCGTGCCGAACTGTTTAGAATGCATGCTCTTCATCCTTCCGGACCCATGGGTTTTTTTCTCCACGGTCCACACCTTTGGAAATTAATTATCGTGAAAATTGAAACGTCTTGGTCATTTGGTGAAAGTAGTAGGGAGTTTTAAAAGTGACCCCATAAAATAAAATAATCATATCATGACCGAGTGATAATAAATCAAAATGATTGATGTTAATTCCTTATAATAGTATGGAGCTACTCTAAACACAGCTCTTTTTAATCTGTCCCCCTATCTCTTAGAAGGCTATCTCTTTCATTCCTTAAAATGATTTCCAACGATTATCATTCGAAAAAAGTTGAAATACTTTTAAAAGGTTAGAATTATGTATTATCGAATTGACGTTTTTTACATGTCTTGAAAATGCTTGCATGATTTTTCCAAATTTTTTCCGAATCTTTCAAAATTTTTATTAATTTTATCTTCAGGTATAAGATTCATGCTTTCAAATACAATTTAATTATTGAAAATCGTAGGTATCATCCGGTAAACAGATCTACGATCTCTAAAATGGTAAGGGTTATTGAGATCACACCGAATTGCTAAGAGGGACCCTTCCTTACTTGTTTTTTGGGTAAATATCGGAAAACGTTGAGTAAATATTAAGTTTTTAGATTTATTTTACAGCCCAGCAATCGGGTGGCAAAATTTTAAGTTAAGCAACAGCCATATTTTTTATTCAAATTTATTTTATCTTAAAATTGTATTTAATTATTTTTGTAGCCATAATTTTATTTTTAGTGATGTCCTTATTTTTTATTTTATTGAGGTGTATATATCTTTAGCGTGGATGTATCTTTTTTCGATCGTCCCTTTAAAATGTGTTTTTTTTAATTATATCATATGATAGTTATATGTTTTTTTTCATATCGTTCAATTTGCTGGTTATGCAAATGTTAAATTATGTAGTACGGAAATGCTCTGATTAATATTTCCTTAATACTGAAACATGGACACATCTTCTGCTTTATCTTTCTACGTCAGATTATATTAAACCAACAAAGCGAATAGGATGCATTATTTTTCATTTTAATTTTAAGGATTTACTTACTTCTGTATCCATAAAGTGAGAGAAATTCATCCGGAAGATTTATTAAATGAATTCGTTTTATGTCGCTGAAATTCATACCTTGAAATTTTGGTAGAATTACTTTGAATTAAAATTTTGGATTCGGTCAAAGTAAACTCTGCTGCTTCCAGATGCCAAACAAATCCCATTTCTACTATGACTGAATAAATAAACATCACATCCGTGACAATATTTAACAAGATTTTTAAAACTGATCCTGATGAGACTACAGGTTTTCTATGGAAAAGAAGTTCTCCTCGACGATACCGATTCCCTCAGCACACGCTACCTGCAGACTCACTGTGTCGTACGTAACAAGTTATGTAGGATTTGAGTACGTAATGTTATATGGTTTTACTGAGCTAAAAATGTATTTTACCATCTGTTATCCATGAAATGACTCAAAAACCGTTTGTCTTCGGGTCTTGGGACACGCCATACTCGTGAATCATGCTATTTTTGTGACCCGCAGAGCTACCTACACACTCTTGGAGGCAAAGGGCACGCAAACAGCTTTTAGGTCATCATCACGATGATTTGCTTCGAGGCTTCATTAAGCCAAAACATAAGTCACACTGCACGAAAGAACTAGTATATATGAGACTTGAAATTGAGCATGCTTCGGATAGGTAGGGTGCTGAGAGGAAATGGAAGACCCCTGGATTTATTCTCTAGGGAAGCATTTTATTCCACCTCCACCCTCAACCTTGTATCGTGGGACGCGAACCACGGCAGGAGTAAATCTTGGGAATCTTCGTTTGGGAAGTGTCCGGCGGCATAAATCCAGGGCATACTAAAGGGAGGATGCCCGAGAGAAGGGAGATGGATCGTTTCGATAAACCTGCGCCATGCGGGTTAATGCGGCCCGGCCACAAAATTGCGGCGTTATACGACACGGGCCTTGCCCTTACCGGCGACAGCCTATAGCCGGCCACACCGTCCCCCTTTCTTCCTTCGATTTCCCTCCTCCTCCTCCCTTGCCACTTCCCAGGGAATGATGCCGTCCCTAGATTTGTTTTGGCGTTTACTAGGTATCATTTCCATTTAACGAACCTACTGAATGATTTATGAGCTGGATTTGGCGTCATCTATGAAAATGTCTCTCTTGGATTTAAATCTTGTTTCCAAACGCGCATACAGTTGAAAAAAACCAATTCGATACGTTTAGTTTGCTTTACCTCTCGGGGGAAGGAAAGAATGTTCACGGAGAGTTCGCAAATTTAGTATTCAGTTAAATTATTTAAATTTGCGTGCATGGCGTGAGGAAAGTGGATTTTTTCAGTCGTCTATCAGCAGTATGTTCCTAACTCATTAGGAAAATATTTTTACAGTGAAAAGGAGCACACTCTGAAAAATAATCGCAAATCATTCTGACTCAAAGAAATTAGCCATAGATTCCTTAAAAAAATATCACTATGCTAATTTTAAAAGGACATAACAAATAATCGCGCATAAGTAATTATTTTCTCTTATTCGTAATGGGAAAAGATGAACTTTTCATTTCTTTTAATAAAATCCTGCCATTCAACCATAGCGTCTTCCAACTAAATCTCATTCATACTGTTACTCATTACTATAATTTCCACTATTGTCAGTTAAATATTCTGAATTTGATAAATTCCATTTTATAAATTTTAAAAACAATATTTAAATCCTAAACAAAAGATTTTGATATGTGCCGAAGCCTCATTTTGTTTATTTTGAAAAGCTTTATGTTTAGATACAAGAAATGCCTTAATCTACTTAGTTTTACTGCAATGATCGTTATTTCCTGGCACGTACAGAGGAGGGGGTTGATTTTATCTTCCCCCAGGGAGGTCATAAATGTCGAACATATCGTATTTGCACCAATATAAGGCGATGTGTTTTACCTCTTCGGGAACCCCAAAAGTAAGGGTGTCGTTTCAAAATCGTAAGCAAAATTATTTGGTCCGCATCAAAAAGACATGCATCTCAATTACGACGCGCGGTAATTTGAGCTAAATGAAAAGGAAAAGAAGTAATATAAGGCGCAATCAAGAAGCAACGTTTCCGTATTAAAAAAAACTTTACTCTTTGTTTTAATTTATTTGTGCACTAAAAAGCTGACCATAAATTATTTTTAGACACCTTTTCCCGTTGTTTCGGCACTCGACCCATCTGTTTTCATTATTCTCAATGCTTTAGTCAATAAATGATCGCGCCGACTGCGAAATACGGTCAGTTACCCCATGTCCGAATGCAAGAAAGCTCAAGCCCACTGAAAGTCATCGGCAGATCGTTGAGAATTAAGTTGACAGACCTATGAGTGGAACGGGTGGGGAAATGGGACGGGTTAGGAAATGGGTAAGGTGCAGTTCAACGAATTTGAATGACGAACCAAGGAGTGGGCGGCCTTCTGTTGTCAATGAAGATGATTGATGAGAAAATTCGTGAGAATCGTCGTTTCACAATTTTTCTTACCATGCAATGGATTTCCTGAAATTTGAAGAGGACTCTCATATCTTTCGAGAGGGAGTGGTTGTCATAATTAGAGGCGCCGTTCTTTAAAGAGGGAATAATCAAACTGCTGTCCAGATAATATAAGTGGCTCAACAATGGTGGAGATTATGTCGAAAAGTAGTTTATGGTTTGCTCTTTCATGGAAAAATAAAGTTGAACAAAAATGTATTGCTTTAATTTTTTTAAAACATAAAGACGGTACTTACAATTGGAATTCTTATATCAAGAGTTCATTATTAAACCTTGTTTTATAATTACTATGCCATCATTTTTCGAATTTTACGTTTAGGATGAATTGTATAACGACTTATATGAAGAAAACCCACAAAATTAGACCTCGTTACCTGGTTTTTCCGTAGTCGTCATTGTATAAAAATGCATAAATGGATACCTATTATGGCAAAATCTTTCGAAATTTGATGCGTAGCTTAATTAAGGAATGTTAGAAGATACAAGTTATGCATTCATTAAGTATATTTTATGGAAAGATCTTCTCTACGATATTTTAGCTTATGTTTCGAATTTCCTGAGGGCGCTAGTGGCCGAGTGCCAGGCCGCGGTGACTATCCGGCCGCCTGTGCATCTCCCGCGGTTTTTGACCAGTGTTAAAATCCTTGGCGTCGAAAACATGGGCCGTCAAAAACCAGAGAGTGGCTAACCCTTAACCGTCAAAAACTTTGGACGCAAAAAAACTCAAGTGGTAAAAATCGGGGCCCTCAAATTCCCCGAGCGTAAAAAACACAGGCTATCAAAACCACAATCGGGTGTCTCCGTAAGAGAGTAGAGATAAGGAGTCCAGTGATAATGGTGAAAGTAATTATGAGTTACATGAATTATTTTGTGAATGCGGTTGGGTTAGAGTATGAAAGATTGGATTTTTATTTTCAGTAATCATTTCCATCATTATTTATTAGTTTAGTTTGATCACATGATTGAAAACGCCATATAAAGGCGTGAAATTAGTGTGGAATTCTCTTTAGTTTTCAAATCTAAAAAATAATTCTGGACACTAATTAATATTTTAAATTATTAATGTTGATTTCCTTTCCCTTTGACTGGCTTTGTGCACAAAAATTAAACAAATAAAAAGTGTAATTTATTTTTTCAGATTTTATTGTTATCAAATGTTTTCCCAAATTGGACATCTGAAAATAGGGATCTTTAAATCAAAGATATCTAAGAATTGTACAGCAATAGTATATCAGTATATTTTGCAAAGTGAAAACAAGTTTTGTCCCATAGTGATAATGAGCTTAACTCTTGTCAACCTTTAATTGGTTATAAAATTTCGTGTTACGTTCTACTTAGTGAGAATTCCATGGAGCACAGTAAATGTCTAAAAAAAATTGATTTAATAGAGATTTAATTGGTAATTCGAGGATTTTCGAATGGAACTATTCATTGGGGATTCTTTATATGAGTAAGGGATGGTTTACTTCGTATTCTTATATGGATTAGAGAAGATTATGAGACGATGTGTGTTAAGGTGAGTGATATGAATGGTAGGAAAAGCCTCGACATTGTTGCTGGATTCAGAGAACTGGGATATGGTTTTTCACTCCTGAGCTGTTCTTAGAAAAAGATGGCAAAGTTGAAGCAATTATTGCGGGACACTTAAACCAGCCAATTTTTCAACGGACAGGCGAAGCAATGGGGGTGGGAGGAGACGTAGGAGCTTGTAAACAGCATATTTCGGGAAGGAGGATATTTCCAAGATGTGAAGGAACCCACGACTTGATAAACCGTGCTGGACGTTGCATTGATTAGACCACCTGGCCTATATGAAATCCTGGCCTATTAGAATCAACCCCAGGAATTAGCGACCATGCCGCTGTCTACCCAGAACTGGAGTTGGGGGTACAACAGGTCCCTTGGGCTAAAACTAGGACTATTGTCTGGCAGCATAAGAGAGGAGAAAAAAAAGATGAAAAACTTTTTGAGGGGAAGATTTTCTTGCATGGGTGGGCAAGGATTCAAGTGTGCAGGAAATCTGTGGAAAGGGTTTAAGGAGAGTTAGGAAATTAATAAATTCATTCCACATAAGGTGTGGAAGGTGTATTCGGGTCCGGTATATTAAAATAAGTGGGTTAAAATATTTAAAAAAGAATTTTTAAAAATCTATAAAAATAAGCACACGTTTAAGTGTCTCAATACACTATTCAAAAATTATCGTAATGAATTAGTTATGGGAAAAAGTATGGCAGATGATAAAAATGGAACAAATACCTTGAGATCTAGTTTTATCTCTTATAATAGTTTTAATTAATTTTATAGATGCACAAGGACTTGTGCAGATAATTTATAAGGAAGGTTAAGAAGAGTAATGAGGCTAAAGTTTAATTTAAATTATTAAAATATTAAATATATGCTATAATTTAAATCAATTATGAATAGGAAATGGAAAATGAGCCTAATTGTTGGTTTTATAGTGAGTATCACAAAGAAACCGATAAGCTGGTAGTAGATCGCGATGAAAATAATAGAACTTGAAGATAATCTAAATGGAAAATTACTTTCAATTTATGAAAGAGATATATTCAAAATGCTAAAGGAACTTGGTGATAATAAGTCTAAACCCCTGAATAACAACATCACTGGTTACGTGTTAAAATATTTTTCAGTTGGTATCGTACCCTTCCTCCGAGTTATGTTCAATGTATCGTTGAATAGTAATGGTATGATAATAGTATGGAAAAGAGCAACTATAATTCCAATATATAAAATAAAATCTAAGCTGTTACTATGTGTCAGGAAATTGCCGAGGCAATCGATGAAAGCGACATTGATGACGCAGTTGTGTTCGATTTTGCGAAAGCCTTCGACACCGTACCCCATGGGTTGCCAATTGAAAAATTGACTAAAACGAATATCGACCGTAGAAATGGTAGGATGGATTTTTTCAAGCATAGAATACCAATAGTTATAATTGGTGAATGGCATTCTGAGGAAGTTAATGTCCCATAAGGAGTCTCACTGGGCAGTATGATAGTACCAGTATTAATGACCGACCTAAATAAATGAAATCAAATATTAGAGTATTTGTTACGACTGCATTGTGTATCGTAAAATTAAAAATGAGAATGATACTACAAAAATACATAAATGAATTTCAAGATTGATTACACATAAACGACATTAAATTAAACACAAAGAAAAGAATTTACATTCAATTGTGAAATAAACAGGCAAATCCTAGTGGTGACAATAAACTAAATGTTGAATTTTAATCACGTCATGAAACTATAATTATCTAGAAATTCAACCTGAAGCTCCGGTGGCGCAATTGGTTAGCGCACGGTACTTATAAGGCAGATTTCGTGAGCTATGCCGGGGTTGTGAGTTCGAGCCTCACCTGGAGCAATTTTTTGCCGGCGTAAGCTTGGTGGGTATGTTCTCGCCTGCTAACCCTAGGGTCGCGGGTTTGAGTCCTACCTCGGGCATAGATGTTTGTCATGCTAAAAAGGGTAAATTTAAGAGCCCTTATAGACCTAATTTCGTCTAAGTTGTCATTATTATTACAAACGACTTGGGATAGGGGCCTTACATTGAAAATATTTTTGGGAATTTTGGGAAACCTCCATTATGTCATGAGAAATATTAAAAGATGCACGCAAGATGTGAAATAATTGGCTTGCTTCACTACTGTAAGACCCTTGCTGGATGTTACAAAGGTTTGCAATCCCCATGATATAGGGAAGGTTATTCCAGAGCCCAGAGATAGTCCAAATAATGGCAGTATGGTACATTTTAGGGAGGCATAAAAGGTGCAATAATGTAAGATCCATATTAAAGGAAATAAGATGGAGTTACCTAGGATGTAGAAGGCCATTTAACGGGATTTTTAGAGATGTAGTATAAATGCTATACAAAACATCCAGCTTGGAAGGAGATAGAGAAGAGTCTAAAGTCACCATATTTTGTTGGGAGAAATAACCACTCTTTAAAAATGAAATAAAGACGTTAAAAAAAGGAATGTAGCTAATTAAGTACTGCTTCTTAAATCGAGGATTGATCGATTCTAACAATATATCAGAATAAATCCTAAAACCACTAACTAAACTGTAGGCTCTTTTAAGAAATCTATTTATAAATACATAACTTAAAATACTTTAACTACTATACTCAACATTATTCTTGTATTAGTTTGGTACTTCAACTTTCATCAGTATGTGTAGCCCATCAGACTTAGTAGCCCAGTATTTAGAGCGCTGATCTACTAGCAGGAGGGCCCGGATTTGATTCCGGGTGAAGGCTCCTGGCACCCTCATCTTTATTCGAGCTGTATGACTTTTTTGGGTACCAGGTCATCCTGGGAAATCGCAGGCGGCACGAGGAAAGGAATCGTTGGCACCCTCCCTCCCTTACCCTGAATTTGTGAATTTCAGAGCTCTATCCTCACTTACTAAAACTGTTTATTTCTGTGATGTTAATGAACATCACTACAATTAAACTCACGATATATGCGATAGCTGTCTGTGTTGTCAGCTTGTCATAAGAAATTGATGACGATCCAGAAAAAATCTCCGTCTTCGTAGGAAGAATCAATAATTTTACATTAATTGGGTATTTTAGAATAGCTACACTGCTCAGATGCAGCATTTTGAGATGTCTCAGGCACCATTTTAATGTAAGTCATTCTATTTCCTGTGGATTTATCTGTAAAACCGTAAGCGACATCGTGAAAATAGTTTCTCCTCATAGAAATAGGTACTAGTTGACCGCTACTCACACCTAAGAAACCAAACTTTTATCAGAGATGCTTTAAACCTAAAATAAACGCTGTTTTGAGGAATTTTTCATTACGGTAATTAGTTTTTCCTCCGTGAGTTTATTATAGAGAAATAGCTCATTCATGAGAAAATCTATCACACGACTTCAACAGAAGCACACTTGTTAAGGTTTCTGGAACCTTTTTCTATCTTGAATTTACGTGAGAGTGTATGTCAGTGGAAGTTCGTAGATAGACAAAACTATTAATATGAACAATAAGACATTTTTTATTTCAAACTTTTAATTAGATAAAAATAAAGATATCGGACTTCGAAAAGAGCCAGAATTGGCACTGAAGGTACCTTTACATTTTTTTTATCTCAGTTAGAATATCCAATTTTGGAAAAAAAAATTAACTGTACAATTTTAAATTGCAATTTTCACAATTCATCTGCTGTACATTTATTTCTCGCAATAATCTTTTAGGAAATATTTTGTTTCTTTGGAAAACTTTTGATCAGATATATTTTACCTCATTCTTATTCGCTTCATATGCAGTTTTCTAGGCAATTAATCTATCCAAGATTTTTTGGAGTAATATATTTATATACTCAAGCATTTCATTTCAAAGGCACGCTGTAATAAAACCTAAGACTTTATCCTAAGTTGATAGTTTTCTGCTTGGAAAAGTTTTAAAGAGTTAAAAAATATGAAAACGAAAAGAATTAGGTCCGTTTTTTATTTAGAAATTGATGCTTACCATTTAAAAAGTAAAGCTTTTACGAGATAAATAAATAAAAACGCTATATCGATTAACCTAAATATTGTTGCATTTTGCAAGGGAGTTGATGAATTAACACTATAAGTTAGACGAGCATAGCTGCTTATTAATTACAAAAAGATAATTTAAGAAAATAAATAATATTTCTTCATTTTTTTAGATCACGTGGAAATTGTAAAACGAGGGAAATGATCACAGCATATCAACAGGCAAGTTGTGCGTGTGTGGACGTACAGGAACAGGGAGAAATTCATTTTGCTCCCTCCCTTTGATATTTTCCAGTCAATAAGATTCATTAATGCAAATTAAAAACATATTTTTATTAGTTACTTGGGGTTATGTTTTAAAAGAAAAGGAATTAGTAATGAAAGGAGGCGAATGTACTGACCCCATTAATTTTATTAAATTACCCCAATGCAACTCATAATTATCTTATAATTTTAAATAGTTCCTATCACTAGTGACGATTACAAAGTGGGCCATATTCTCAAGTGTTCAGAGCTAAAATTATGAAAATGGAATTAATTAAAATGGCTGACTGCTAATTCCCTTTCATGTAACATTTTTCTTAGAAATATTAGAGAATCAAGGTAATACCTCATTGAAGGTGTATCATGCATTAACATCGGTAAATCCGGTGTATTTAAACAAATTACTCATGTACCGCATCAAAATATGGTAATGCAATACCCATCTTGAAAAATTCCTTTAATAACAAGGAATATTATGGACTGGAAGACAGCGAGTTTGGATTCGTAGTTCGCAAATACATCAAAATAGTAAAAATATTTAAAAGCGTATTGAAAAGCGCTGAAGTTAACAAAAAAATTTCTTTCTGCTAGGACTTCTGCTGAGGTGAAATATTCTGGCCATTTTGGAGGTGGAAGATAGAGAAAGGGGCAGAAGGAAACGGAGTACGCAGCACTAGAATTGATGAAAATGTGTTTCCTCAGCATGGTGCTCAAAATCGAATGTGGAGATGGGTTAACTCATAAAAAAGTTCTTCGAAGGGTGCGAAGGCAGATTCTTACTGAACGACAAAGCGGATCAAATATATCTCCAGACACAATGGCTTAGTGATAAAACTGCAATAAAGTGAATGACGGAAGGAAAAAAAACTACCGAAAGAGGGCAAGAATGAATCGCGTTGCACACATATTGAATGCCACATGTGTCTTAGGAATCGAAAAATGAATGGAAGAGTTGAGAAAAGAATATACATGAAATTTTTCAAACAAATCTTAAGGTAGGAAATATATATATGAAAATTCATTAAAGAATCAAAATTAACTGGAAATTCTAAGAAATTGCATCTAAAGTTAAATGAGTAAAGTTACTAGGAAAAGCGAAAAGGATTTCCATCAAATTAATGGGGCTTCACGGTCTGAAATAGGTACACCTACCTACAATTTTTATGACAGCCGCCAGTCATGCGAACCCTTTTAGTCTCGCTTTTGTAACCACTGCTTTCACTTTCTTATTTACTCCTAGTAGCAGACTCAACAAACCTCTTTCATCGTAAAACAAATATTGGCTTTCACTCTTGAATACAGTTCGTAGACGTGAATGTTTTTGGACAACATTCGTGGATCTCGTATAAAATTTTATTCCTACTCTTTGCATCAGATGTAATAGATTTTTCCCAGGCGGGTTGAGACCACGTAGTGACCTTTGGTTTTGTTTTTAACTAAATTCATAACAAGCACTTTAATCTCTCACGAGGAATTAATTGATTTTTCTACATTTTCTTTCCACGATTGATCAATTCATTCGCTCATTGCTTCTGAATAATTGTATTCTTTCCTTCTCTGTACTTGTTAAGATGAAAATTTGTCACTATGGAATTAAATTCAAATTTGAGATTCGTCTACTCCAGTGGTGAACAATAAAACGACAAGTATTCCAATTTTATGCAAATCATCTCAGTGACTACTTTCCGAAAATCTACTAGCACAGTAGTAAGGTAGGTAAAATAAATGAATTACTGCTTCAAGAAAATGCCACTCCCCCGCTTAGTCAGGTTTTATTTCCATGGTACTCGGATTTAACACGTATTCCATAATATTGTTTTTAAGATTATTTTTTTAAGCATTAACTGTTAAGGGAATATGGATTCTAAGAGTGGTTATTCATTGCAATTAACACGACCCATGAATATAGCAAGCTGAGAGAATGAAGCCAAGTGTGAATGTTTAGGAATGATACGTGACTAGGATGCAGGATGCCACCATGGCTGTTCAATATGTTTCATGGATAAAATTTTGAGATATGGATGTATGGATAGGGTAAGTGTAAGGGAATTGGGGACGTGAATTTACTCGGAGACGATGCAATATTGCTGTTTGAGAACCCACTAGACCACAAGGAACCATGGATCGTTTCATAAGTGTTACAGAGAGAATTAATTTAAAATGCATCCAAAACTAAATTAGTCGTGTTTAATAAAGAAATTGAAAAGAACAGTTGCATTGGGCGAGTTAACGATGGTATAAGTAAAAGAGTGGATGAATTTATTTAACTCGGCAGAATGCTTGGAAAAATGGATAGAAAGATGAATAGATTAAAATTTGAGTGAATTCCAAAGTAAAGGTTGTTGATAGTTAGTGAAGTATGAAAAAAATAATATTATATCAACAAAATTTCAGTGAATGAATGTGTGCTTCTAAGAGTTTTATTTTATGGAATTAATACTCGGAAATTTAAGTATAATCATAAATGTAGACTGGGTGCGTTAGATTTATGGTACTTGAGGAGTATTTATGATACAAATAGAAGGATATGGTGAGTAATGGTTATGAAATAATTTGGATTGGAAGCACCGGTAGTACACAACAAGTATGAAAGGCTTATGTATGCTGCACTGATTTTATGTCATGGCACGGCGATAGATGAGATTCGAAACACAAAAGAGGTTAATGAAAGAGGAATAAATTGTTTTAGAGGAAGGGATCAAGAAAATTATGTTTATGAGTATATGAGGTTGAAGAGACTCACAAGACAAGGATATCTTTGGAAAGCAGGAGCATAAATGAAACAAATTATGGGCATGATGGTGGCGAAAGAAGTGTGTAGTAGCCGGCCAATAGGGAATAAGCTGGTAAAAGAGAGAGAGTATCCTGAAAAAACTTAAAATTTCAATCTTTTTGCCAAAGGGAAACGGCGTGAAGAGTATGTATTACAACCGCTTGTTTTATGGAAGTGCTTATTCTAAATTAACGCAATGAATATTTTTTTCTTTGGACGCTGGTTCTAACCACGGTGTAATTTTTTTAAATCCATAAAGGGTTTTCTGTCTTCTTTCCCTTAGGCCATTTCAAATCTAGATAATTTCATGTATTTCTTCATGACTCAACGAAATTTCCTCGACAAATGTCGTTTTCAAAACGACATATTGTGTTCCACTTTTATTTCCATTAATGTCGGTTTCATCTAAGCCCCAGGACTTATTCTGCAGGATTCTCCTAATTACTCACCTTTTTCTTTATAATGGCATGCTTTATTGACTCTTAAAATGAACCCAGTTGTAGGTCACACCGCAATTAATTTTCATTTTTTTGGGGATTCCTTGGCATACGTGTATTCAAAGTAAAATAAAATCTTTCTTTCAGTGAAATTGTGAATAAATCTCCCTTTTTTCTTGATCATACCCTAGGAATAATGCAACCATAAAGCATTGGTAGCTTCAAACTGTAAAAAGATATTGTTTCTTGCGGGAACCAACGTATTCCAAGAGAGCTATGAGCAATCCTAATAACCAAAACCTACGCCCACAATACCAAAATTTAAGCTCTAATTATTTGCTACCCAAAGCATTACTATTCAATTATTGTCCGCAGGAAGCCAAAAACACATTGAAGAACGAACCCTGAATACAACTATCACCATGGCCAGAAAAAAATACATTTTTGCTCTGCTGCAAAATAAAAACTGACTGCAAAGGAATGAAAAGTGTAAGGTAAACGTGAATAGAATATCCACTGAAAGCGGAGGATTCTCTTCACAGGAAAATATGTAGCACCTTCCCTCGGGAAAGTGAAGATTTGAAAGACCCTGAGGATATTCCGTGTGATATCTGTGAAATGAAGAGGGACGTACCATTCCAAGCAGAATAACTGTTATGATAGCTATAGGCTTAATTTTTTTGGGAAACGGTGGAGCTAAGGGAAGATGGGCCAACGATATATATTCCCCTTTTTCCGGGCGCATACAAATGTGAGCTTATGCCTCTACAAATTTGGCAGTGAATGAAGTGCTTTTATTACCCCTCCCATTTTGTGTTAAAAAGTGCATAACAATTTATATGTATTTTGAAAACTTACGAAAAAATGTACTAAGGAAATTTATTTTATTTCCATTAAATTAAAAAGGGAATGTAAAAGTTAATTAATCAATAATTTATACTATTTAAAAAATATCTGAATGTAAGTATTTTTAAACTTATCCATATAGATATAGTTGTAACTTCAAAGCGGGGAGTATGTATTTCGTGAAACTACAGATCTTATACAAATTATCTTTTTAGTTGATTATAGTATTATTTAGGCCTTTATATATAAAAGAAAGTATATGCACAAAAATCAGTCTTGTCTTCATGATTCTTCAGAATCGAGTAAAAAAACAGGAATAATGCTCTGACATGTCAGTTCATCTGGACAGGCATGCATTGTATATTATGATATTTAAATGATTTACTTCATTTTATATTCCTATTTCCATATTTAATACAAAAAATGTAAAAACAACTTATGACGCAAGACCAATTTTTTGTGTTAAATAGGTATTTCCCACCAAATGTTCACATGCTTCGTCCGCTTCTTTCGTTCCTTAACTGGCTCCTGTCCGACCCTTTGCTTTCACAGGTCAGTTAATGTCTCCTTGAAATTTCCCCTTTGAAAAGAGTATAATGCTTTTAACCAATAATCACACTTCTTCCCCCTCTTTCACTTTATTTTCTTATTATCACTGGCTCCGAGTTTACCAATATTTTCTCCCTTCAGGCATTTGCTCACGATGACGTGACCTTATAGTAACGATTTCCGTATTCATCGCAGGCTTATTTTTTTACTAAGAATCCAGCAGAAAAATTGTAAAATCGAAAAAAAAGATTAATAATGGGGCAGATGAAGTGATAATATAGTCTGAAAACTTGAGCCAAACTATCAAATACTTTCGTTTCATTAAAACTCATGTATACCTACTTGTTTTCTCCCTAAGTTAATCAATAAAAGCGCCTGCTCTACACATAATCAGTAAGAATTCGAGTAATGAGGTGTCAAGGAATAGAAAAACGCGGATAGAGAGCAGTTAGTTGGTTAACTATTAGTCCTGTGATTCGCCTTTCCGACCAACGGTGAATTGCGGTGAATTTGAGATGTACTCACCTCTGCTACGGAATAGCAAAGCCTTATACGGGAATCAAACGCAGTCCCTCACCACAGGAACCAACTGCCACTGTCAACAAACCACTGTCAGATGCCAACTAAGCTCCGGTGACAAATATTAAAGCTATAGTAACAGAATATTTAGTGATAGTTGGGCAAAAGTAGTTAATGATAGAATGTTGAAAATATATATTTGCCTGAGGCCAGTAAGAATTTGTAATTTCCATTTGCATTTATTACGATCGACTGTAGATCGTTTCAGCATATCGATTAAAATTAATTCATATAACTATAGTAGATCATGAAATACCCTTTAAATAAATTATATACTGGTGAATAACCATCCAAAAATATATAGAGCTAAAAAATTCCGTAAAATAAACTTAAACATCTAGTTTTTTCAAACTTAATTTTTCAGTTCGATAATGTCTGAAATTTTACCGTCATTTTAAATACCTTTTCAACTAATAAGTTTTTATAGACGTTTTCAAGATTTTTAATGGAATTTAAGATAATATTAAACTGTGTAAACAAGAATGGGATTTAAGGTTAATTTAGAAAAAAATACTAAGAATTAGTTAATGCCACGTAATGGAACGTTTTTAGAATTTCAAACCCGAATAATGGAGAAATTATAGCTCATGTAATAAATATAACAGATGTACATTAATTATTAATATTATATGTTGAATGCATGGATATGTACTGGACAAGTTGAATTTTTTCAAACCGATTACATTTTACGAAAAATAAAAATGAATTAATGTTTTTTTCTGATTCATTTGAAGACCTAGGAAATCATGACACAAAACTTCGAGATCAGGTACGTGTAATACTTTAGCTGAAACTATTTCACGTGTGCGGATGTCAAAGTACCAACTTTATCTGAAAACTAAAAATGTTACAAATAAATGAACAGCCCTACGATTCCTAATACGTGCGCGCCATTGGTTCACATTCGTGTATAAAAGGTTCCATCTACTGTCAAATAAGACGTAAGGTCGATTGGGCGCGAGCGCAAGAATTGGTCTCAGGTTTTCGAAGAAATATAGCATGCCCAAGTATGCCTCCTGTTTCGTAAAGGAGGCTATTCCTTTTTTTTAAGCCTGCGATCGCCCGATTCATGAATCTACATTGCACAAAAACAAGGAAAAACTTCCACGTCCGGAACGGGATTTGAACGGAGACATTCGGATGGGTCGGTGCCCTCCACCCACGAGCGGTTTTATCCGATCAGCGCCGAAAATTCAATTCGCATGATTTACTTTCTTTGATAATTGGTTCTCCTTCCTGCCTTAAAGTTGGGGCTCTACCCTGCTCCCCTCGCCAAATAACCTCCATTCGGCCTGTTGTGAAGGCTCGAAAGACGTTGCTGATCTGCAGCACGCCTCCTCCCCCACCCCCACGCTTATATCTCTTTTCTCCTCCCTCCCGTCTCTCCCTATTTTCTCCCCCTCCCTCTCCTTCGACCCCTCCCTCCCCCGGTATAAATCTCGTCAACCTCCTCTCCTCACCCCGTATCCCACGCACGGGGGCGCACAGTGTACCGTTATACCCCACACCCCCACCCTCCTCCCCTGATGCGCCCAGAGAAAGCGAAGAGAGACCCTTTTCCTCCAGCCCAGGGAAGCGCGCACGCAAAAACTTGCTTTTCCAAGCGGATCCCCCCGTTCGTGTGCGGAGAAGGGAACAGGCGTTAAAGGATTTCGTGGATTTTGGTGCGGAGGTGTCTCGTGAATTCTATCCCCGCCTCCCCCATCCCACTCCATCTTTGTCGGAGGGTGAAAGGAGTAGCTAACATATAGTGACTGGGGGAAGTGAGGAGGAAGCGTTGAGAGAAATAAAGATTCCGCCCACCCCCTCGGCCATGAGGAAGGTGACTCCCTTCCCAGAGGGCTCCTTTCGTGGATGTGGGGTCCTGGGCGGTTGGAGGGGGAGGTAAGACGAGGTTTGAGCCAAGTAAAGAGGGTTACGTTGCTACCTATAGGATTTCAACAGCGGTTACATGCTTGGAAAATGCATTCGTAAATTTACTGATTCATCTTCATGTTCCTTCCGTCATATACATACTCATATCGAAATTAAAAATTCATTTATCATGCACTATCACCTGTATATTCTTACACCTTAAATTCCGGAATAAAAATCAACGTACTTTAAAAAAAATGTACGTTTTTCTTTAATTTTCCTGAAGGTGATGCATGAGCCCTGGTGTGTTATGCATCCAAAAAGCTTTAGACTATAACCTGCGTGCGTTGCCATCACTGTAATCCTATATTAAGTAAAAGGACATTTTTCAAAATCTCAGGCACAATTAACAGAAAACACTCACATTTCTCTCATACTACCTCGAGGCATATAAAAGTATACACAATATAAAAAAGTCTCAAGGTGAATAGGGGGATTTTGTGACGACATTCGTGTCTGTAATGAGCGGGTTCTAGATGTCGAAGGTCACCAGGACAAGGGGAGGGGCTATGGAGGTACGGAGGAAGCTAGGAAGAGGGAGTGGGATGGAAAATATTTTCCTTACTTTGAGAATAAGAATATTCTTCTCTCTCTACTCCAAGTCGTATTTTCTACTGTCACTCCATACCACCTGGAGAGGGATGGTTCGGAAATCACAATTATTGTCGAAATGCGTCGAAAATAGTTGATACCTATAGATATGGATGGATTTATGAAATGACGCAAAAGTTAATTCATTTCATAAACCTCTCTCCTTGATTATTTTTTAAACAATTTCAATTCACTTATTACCTATTTACCTCCATTTCACCATCCTCTTTTGAAGCATGAATTAAAAATTACTTGATACAGTGATATCTATATACTCACACACGAGTGTAATTTATACGCACGAGTAAGAGCATTGTATTGCATATGCTTACAAGTAACCATTCAAAAGTTATACATTAGCCATTCTCAGTAGGATTGGCAGGTTTTTCACACACCCCTTCCCGTTTGACTGTTTTCCTGCGGTTTTATATTATATATACACATGTATATGTATATATATATATAC
>LYUA01001641.1:76768-87470 GCA_002093875.1 Calopteryx splendens
GTAGCGTTATTAAGTCAGTACCTACATTTAAACAAATGTGCATATTTGGAATTTGTTGTGGCTGGAGTGTTTGGCGGTTGTACTATGAAGGTGCCACCTCTAATCTCCGTATAAATAATCAATTTGAGCTCAAATATTGAATAAGGGACTTTTATAGAATCTTCAAGAAATCTGTACATAACTATATGAGGCATTCCTACAAAAGTCTATTCAATGTAGCACTTGAAAAAAGTGGCTGACCACCGCACTATGTAAAAGTAATGCAACGAGGAATAATTCCTAATAATAGTAATGATAGGCGTTTAATCATGTTTAGTTTCGTATTCGCTGCCGAAGTGACTACAGTTATTTGTAGCAGTCAATTTAATTCTTTTTCATTGGATGCAACGATCTTGTAGCCCAATATTTAATAGTTATTTATAATTTAATAGACATCTCTAGTTAATCTTTTAAAAGTGACGATAGTGGAAAAAAATACTTAATTTATTTCTATGCTGATTTTACTTGCCCTTCAAGATAGCTGACCCTTTTTGTCCTAGCCATGACAGGATGGAGTTGGATCTTTGCCAGCGGTGGCATCTACTTGTTGCATTACACCGAGAAGACGGATTTTATCGAGACCTCTGGCAAACAAAGGCATATGGAAATACTGTGCAAAAGATTGAATGTGTAATGCCATCGTAGTACTTAACCTCTAAGGACGCAAATCTCTCGAGGCCGGAATACGATTTTGAGTGGTTGAGTTAGATAGACACAATATGCTTGCAGTAATAACTGATGAGATTTTTGTGGTAACATATTTTAATTGCTGAGATTTTTGTAATTTTTTTAATTTTCTGGTAATTGCTGAGATTTTTGTGGTAGCATATTTTACCATCAAAAGCGGATAAAATTTTCTTACCTCTCAAATTAGGTTTACTTAATATAAAGGGAATACTTGGGAGTTTATGATTCTGCAATTCATGTAATGTCTAATGTATGCAAAGTATGTTAAGAAATTAAAAATTTATGATTGAGCCAAATTAATAATGCTACATGGGTACTATTATATTTCTTCAACAAAGCTTGAAGCGCAATTTGAACTAGAATGATTTTTCGAATAAACTGCGATTAAATTCCATGAATAATTTAGTTGTCACACTGTTTCCACCAAAGGTATGCCATGCATTTTATGAAATTATATTTCAGTATCCAAAACGAAAATAAATTAAGTAGCACTGTAGTCATGTAGCAAATTACTATGCTCCCAAATATTATAAACCAGAGCGTTACTGGAACTCGACCTCTTCTGATTCCCGATTAAATGCTGTAAATATACATCTACCTACTTAAGAGCACATAGCCGTAGAACTTCAAATTTTCTAATCTAAAACTATTAATCAATCTATCATTTATTATTTTCCTCATCTAGGGCTAATATTAAGGCGTTAACGATGCTATTTTAAGTCCTTTCGCATAAAGCAAGAATGACGGTTTTAAGGGATTCGTTTTGAAAATGGGTAGGTTTCTGTCAGGATCTATTTTTATCCCAATTTGAGGCATTTTTATAGCTTTATAAAGGAAAGTTGTTGGCTAAATTTTGTTTCAAATCCACCATGCATATTTCCTTTGTCCTTCAGAATGCTTACTTCATCTTTTGAGGGAAGATAATCGGTCTAAGTATGCAAGAAACAATCTGAGGAGAATCCCAAAGCTGCCGAAGGGTACAATAAGCAATGAAGTTCGACCACTGAAATAAGCCTTTCACGAGCAATCCACTCTAAAGAAGAAGGAAGGATCCCACGCCCATGAACTCTCCTAAAATTTTCTCGCTCATGAATGTCTGTAATTTTCTGTTGGATTCCTTTGCGTATCTGACCTAAATTGAAACTCTGTTCAAAATACTTATAGCCTCCCCAACGATACAGTCATTACCTTTTAAAGTGAAGGCGTATGACCATGAAATGAATGCATAGGCTTGGCCTAAAATTGTGTTTTTAGATAATATCTTTTCATAAGCTTCTTGCCAATTTCAATTTATTCCTCATTCTAGCATTTGAGATTTTATTATCTCTCACTGCTACGCCAATTTTGATCCTAGGAGCTATTTCTGGTGGAATTATGTGTCCTATTTATATGATATTCTGCGCATCGACCATAAGTAATGTATTTCAAAAGGCATCCATTTGAGATGATTTGCACCCGAGGAATTTGAGGAGTGAAGGTATTTTCGAACCCATTATTTCCTAATTAATTTCTTATATTACTTAAAGTTTCTTTTATATCCTTGCTTTTTAATGGTTAAACCATTTCCATTCTATTGACATTAATCAAAAAAACAGTCATATTAGATTTTTTACGGCCTTTTCTTTGGATATTATTTCTGCTATTACGTTGGACAAGAGGAAACAACGAGAAGTGTCACAAATCCCAAACACCTGCATGGTAGAAAAGCTGCCCACGCGGGAATGGAACCACGAAACTATGTGTAAGCTGATGATGACGTTTTACTAATGCCAGCTAGGTCAGCAGAAAAATGTATCTTCGTGCTTAGCGGCCGTACGATTCGATGGGGACGAAAACAGGGCCAAAGAGTTTCATTATTTACGAATATTAGCAGCGCCCAAAGGGGTTCCGCTGCTGTCCCCACTTCTCTTACAATAAAGCGTTGCTCTTACGTCAAAGGGATAGTCGGAGCATGGCAGAAGAAGTCTTTCTCTCCATCGAAACGAGACTGGCAAGTTTAGCACTTTCTTAAGTATCCCTGACTCATATTCATATACTTTGGTAATTTTTTTAAATTCCAAACCTATAGGAACGGGAAGTTGAGAATTGTGGTGAGGGGAGTATTTGTCAGGGGAATCAAGTGGAGAGAGGTGCTTAGTTAGAATTTAAGGCTTAAGACATGCACACGCAGCATCGCGTCAGTTTGGCAACATTCAGCATTTTGTCAATACCCCATCATTATCAGTGAATTTCGTGTTAGTGTCGGGACTAAAATAGTGAAAAGTAAAAGAGCGTCCATAAAAATCTAACAAAGGAACCAAGTATTATCCATGACTTCACAAAGTAGTGGACGATTTGGGCATATGGCAGATCGGAAAATAATGATTAAGTGTCAGTGATCAATTGTCGACAAGATTTTTTCAAGTGTATTTTTTTCCTTCGCATGATACACGATTACAACAAACAGAGAGAAATACCATATTTCTTTTTATGCCTAGTGTTAAGAGCATGTTACACGGGACGACGCACAACACATCAAATCATGACTGGAATGTGAATTGTAATGAAATGGTATGATACACGCGCAAAAAGCTGTAAGAAAAAGTATTTATGGATGGCACTGTGTTCCCCTACAAGTTATACACAACTATCTATCAAAAGCGAGCGTAGTGGAAAGGCGTGACAGCTAATAACGAAAGAAATCCTCAATTTTTACTGTAAACAAGGTGACCATGAGCGAAAATAATACACAAATTTAAATGGAAGCATGGAAATTTTAATCCCCCAAGTAGGTGAATATCATTCCCCTTACAACAGTAATTATGAAGTCTGCTTACTACCATAGATACTTCCAAGTAAGTTGTTTCCTTTATTTTCTCCGAGGTGATCCGTGTGAAAGGTAGATGTCGCAAGATGCACATGGGACAAATCGGACCATGTGTCTCTCACCACAGGTTGAACGGAGACTAGACCACCGTGCGGCAGAACCATAGCAATTTTTCCCTTATCAGGCTTCTTCCTCGAAATGTTCAAGTGCTAGTATTTTAACAGCTCCCACCACGCGCAATTGCGGGGTTATTGTCTCGATAATTTAGATGCATGAGACAACGCTGTATAAGACAAAGCTAACCAATGCTGGCCGAATCTCGTTGCACATTCAGAGGAGTAGTTTTTGTCGAGAGTAACCAACCCTCGCCCAGTTCTCAACACATTTTTTAATAAAATACAAGATAAATGGCTTATGAAACTAATTCTCAATTATGAATGAAAGAAAGGAAGGAAGCACATTGTGTGTTCCATTGCATTTTGTTTGCAAAATCTATGCTTATTGTACACTCTGAACTGCATTTGTTCTTTGTATATTTTTGACATTAAATGCTTCGAGTCAAGTCGTATAAATCCAAATTTTCTTATTTCCGCGAAATAACTTGCTGTGACCTGTGTCGGTTAGTGTTATCTCAAGAGTATTTCAGTCGCGTTTAGTCACGGAATAATGGAATGGATGAATAAAATGAAAGTGAATTGCAAGCTGTCAAGATTTCTTTCCGGAACAGCAAGGAAATGTGCAGGGTATGAATCACCTGCCCCGTCGTAGCCATGACGATTGCTGTGGGTCATAACGTAGATGTCCATTTCAGATTAGGTCGATCACATTCATATCAGTTTCTACTCTACGACTTTTGATGATGAGGACAAGGGAGTTGAAGAGATGCTGTTTACTTTTTTCCTCCCGTACATTAGACAACGATTACATTTATCTGGTTTCTTTCACATAGCTCTCGAACGCTACGTCCTCAGCAACGCAATCAAAAGAATAGGTATGTGAATAAAGACGGAAGGAGCTCTCGCTCAACGCAGATGGATGGACAGTGAGTAAGGGTGTAGAGGCAAGGAAAGGTGAGAGAGACGAGGAAGCTCTCAAGAGTTATTTTGGGGAAAGAGCGCACCCGGGACTGATCCACCGACTACGGAAGACAGTAAGATATGGGGAAGGGAACGAGATGGAAGGCCGGGAAAAATATTATCGGCCTCGAAATAATCCAAGAGGGGTTAAGGGAAAAAGGATTATGAGAAAAATGAAAGAGGACGCCAAAATATGGGTTCTTTCCCTTCCTGGAGAGGCCAAAAAAACTCTCTTGCACGGCACGGTAATAGGGGGAGAAAAGGACTCGGAATGATGAAAAAATAATCAGTTCAAAGACGGAATATGAGATATGGAGTGCGGATGGGATGAGGGATAAAAAGACCAGCGCCGGCAAGACAAGACGACGGAGGTATACATCAATTTTTTTCTTTTTCCTTTTGTTATTCTCTTTGCCTATTTTTATCCCTGGGAGTTCGTCGAGAGAGGAGAAGCAAGGTATAGAAGTGAGACAGGAAAATTGGGCGAGAGAGAGAATATGTGTGTATGTGTGTGTGTGTATTCGAAATATAGCGACACAAAAGAAAAGTAAAACTCACTGGAATTTTCGGTGGCTTCACAATCACCTTCATCAGAAGGAAGGGAGTAAGATTGTTACTCCTCCTCCTGATGAAGGTTTGTTTTTGTATCCCCTCGTTTTTCCCTATTTCCCTTGGATACGGCATGAACCCATCTTGATTTTGCTTATTCGTCCCTTGGGCTCCCTTCTATTTCATCTATGCTACACTTCTTAATGAGTCTTTTTTGTTGCTCTGTCCATTTTTTCAGATTCTTCTCGTAGGGGTTACCTTTGCGGCTTCCGAAATGTCCATATTTCGGTTCCATTTCGTGAGACATTCCATAAACACAAACTTTTCCACATCCCTGGTCTAATCTCATTCCCAGATTCATTTTCCTAAGAGAAATCACAGATGGTTCTTGATTCTAAACGCCATATTCGCGTGCAATATCTTTCTGCTTCTGATGTCCATTATGCTTTTTAGCTTTCACGTCCTCTTATTTCTGACGTAGCTCTACGTTGAAATCCTTCTCATTATTATTATTTTTTAAACGGTAAAGAAGTATATTAATTGGCACATTTCACCGGTTTGATGTTAGTTTACTATTAATACATAAACTCATGGTGCACTATTATGGTGCCTTATTACTCGATAGCTACAGGCTTTGTTCGCGTTCACATCTCGTGTGATCAACTTTGTAACTGCAAATGATAGAAGGTGGCAAACACATGTGGGACTTCCATGAATAATTTACACTAATTCTCGATTAGGCGAAGCATATATTTGTAATTTACTCAATTAAATTGAAATACTATTAATAGGTAACTAATAAAAAAAAATCATGTTACATAAAATTATTTAATAAAAAGCGCAATACGGAAAGCGATAAGCTATAAGTACTTTGACTTAGGTAGAGAATTAAGTGGTCTATCGCTTAGAGGCAGTAGGATTCCTGGTTCAAATCCACTTTAAACCAGGCCCTATCTTTGAGATTATGTGGGCACCAGATATTTCTGGGAAATCGCCAGCGGCATAAGGAACGGATCTTCCTCCCCCGACCCCTTCCTCTCCTCCCCCAATACCCTGAATGTGCGAATCTCCCACTCACCGTAGGGCTTAACACGAAATGAGCCTTACCTACCCTCGCCTATCAGACGGGCCTTGAACGTTGGATGTTTCAGCAGCATTGCCGAAGTGTCAATTGAGAGTTTGCAGCCTGTGAAGCTTTGTGTTGTTCATGTGTTGGTCAATATATGTATCTCCTGCTTTTGCAGCAAGCTTCTCCACCAACCGTTGTGAAACCTTGAAGATTGAAGATATTTCAGTGCTATATCGAGAGACGGTGTTGATTATGTCAACAGCTTAGAAAATTTGCTATTCATGATATTGCATCTGAAATCATGACTCAACAATATAAAATTTGGTAAAAGATTTCTACCAATAGGTACTCGCTAGAGTAGTCACGCATAATCTTTATCAGTGAAAGGAGATATTTTCTATTACATTTACAGATAATTATTTTCAATAATAATTTAATGTAACGCGTTTAAACGAAACAAGAATCATTTGTTGGACTGAAAAAAAGATTTTTTTCTCATATTGCATTCTGCTTATGCTGTATTATGATCTACTTTGTAAATACTGAATAAAAGTCATATCCAACGTTATCCAAGTAACATTCAAGATCATTTATATAATACTCGCATTTTAAATAAATTAGCAAAATTTTCTAAATTTAAATTAGATCCGAGGATGATTGGATTTTTTAAGAGAATGGCGAATTAGGTGGATTGTATATAAGAAAGTAGATTGTAGCATCATTGTATATAAGGCCCCATGAGGAAGACAAAGGGACATATAACTGAACATAATAAATAGGGGTGTGAGAAATTAACTATCGGGATGCAATAGCATTAGCACCGAGTAAGGCAGATTGAAGGGCTGCGGGCCATCAACCTTTTGGATTGGAAGACCAATGAATGAGTTTTGGCTCCATCGTTATCAATAGTCTTTTGTTTTTGTGATTTTATTTTAGGGAGAAACTGTCGTTTGAATTGAAATTGCGGTGGGGGGGGGGTTAAAATATGTGTAAATCAGCAGAGAGTTGAATTAAAGTTTCGTGGTATTTGGTGGTAGAAGGAATAGCATCATCAGCATAACGGCAATTAAGTCCAAAGGCGTGTGAAATTTACACCTTCCGGGTAATAAGGGGGCTTAGTCCTTACACTTCTGCCTCCATTCGATTTCCCACGAAGTTTCAGTAACCGGAGAATCACACCGCTTACATTTTATATGGTGATCATCCACATGCACCACCCGGGATTTGAACCTAGTTTTTAAATATTCTTACAGTGTACTACCTATGCAAGTGACTTTTAAATTAGTTCCGAAGATTGCTGTCTCTGAATTATAATATTGAATAATACTACCTGCATATAAATTCATCCATTAGCGTTAACGCATTCATATACCATATTTACGTGGTAGCCGGAGGTATTTTTAATTGCTAGTACCTTATTAAAGTATTAAAGACTGCTATGTACGGGTATGTCAATTTTCGGCGTTAACGTGATATTTAATTAGTGGTAATTTTCACCATTCAATGCACTAAATGTTTTAGAAATAATAAACATTTATAAATTTTCAATCAACTAGATTTGGAATAGAGTAAGTCCTTTAAAATATTTTAAGATAACCCTTATATGTACATTATTTTTGTTATATTACACTGCATAATGTTTAGAGCGTTGAAATGATGTAAGTATAAATATTTAATAAAGTTACAAGAGCTAGTGGGCACGAATGAAAACGCCTAACTTTACTCAGAGGCTATTTTTTTTTGGGTTTTGGAAAAGGAATTTGGTTTGTTTTTTGAGTCAAGCTGACGAGGAGCAAAATTAGTTATATTGCGTAAGATGACATTGGATGCCAACATAAATTGGAATAAATTAGTACTTTGTCACTACTATATCACCATGGGTTTAATTCCGAGTTCACGAAAGTTATAAGCAAGGATATTACTATCACGAGATAAGAGAACATTGCTAGTGACTATTCGGGCAATGTGTATTTTAGGTTTAATAAGGGAAGGGAATGATTGACATAATAGCAGGTTGACATTGGAAAGATTGAAATGAAAAGTATGTGGTAATCTTTTTAACTCTGAATTTAAAATATTTATGTATTAAATTTGTCAAGGTCGCATTTATTGTTGAATTAATTAAGAGCAGCTATAGATAGACGGTTAGTTAGGTTTAGATAACTTATAATGAAACAAGAGCAATGAAATATTGAAGACGTGGTAAGGGTTAGTAGCTATTACAGTTAGAGGTGAATACATGTAGATGGAATATTTGTTTAGCATTTTATTTAGAAGGGTTTCATCAGCTAATGGAGAATTAACCAAGGGGTAGGGAATTGCTGATCTAGGCTCTTTAGAGACGCTCAAAGGATTGATAAAGATTTTAACCTGGAACATGAAATTGCATGGTACATATACATGTTTTTGACACAAGGGGAAGTAGTGGAGATGGAAGATTTTGGAAGGGATGGAGATTGAAAAAGTAAGCTACTCAGATATTGAGAGGAAAACAAATAAAGAAATGTTTCAGGGAGAGAAAGTGAGGTGGATTTCAGTGGACATTGGAAGACTGGATGACAGAGATATTGAAATGTACTTGAAGGACGTAACAAATAAGTGTTCTGTAACATGAAGAGGACAGAGGAGAGCCCCGAAAGATGCTATTTTGGATAGAATTAGGCTGTTAGAATTTATTAGGATCTGTAGAAGGCAATTGTGTGCAACGAAGAATTATTCTGTTTCCGTAAGTAATTCAGAAGTCTTCAAGTATGTATTTTTCAAGGCTCTTCAAAACGCCTTCCTCTCCTCGTTTTTGATCTCGTGATATCTTTCTTTCCGAAGTTACCTACCTACTGGATTATTTCTTCTTGAGGGGGAATATCCAAATTTCTATCCATCTTGTGTTGCGCTTCCAGGCGTGCGTCGGCCTATTGGTTCACTTGCAACATGCTCTTCATTTTGTTTTGCGTCTTCTCTTGACCCCGTGCCGCATGTCATGATTGGTCTGATGTGAGCCTTATAAAGTTAGACCTCGTCGTCTGAAAGCATTCAAATACTTATTATTCAATCCGATCTCTCTAAAGTGTCGAAATTATACCAATACCATTACCAATCTCTATAAGAATATGATATTATTTATTCCAAATATTGAAAAGTCTTCCCCTAGAAGAATCGGATAACTCTTTAAGTTTATCTTTTACACTGGTTCGACGCAAGGGCTTCCAGGGATTTGGCTAACCTTTTAACGCCCTTACATTCATTTCTTTACCTGAGCGCCGAAGTCTACAATGCTACCGTTTCCCCAGATCTACGCATTTCGTTAACCTTTCTCATTTTCACTCCGTTCTCGATGATGTGATACATCACTCTGTCATGGAATCTTCTTCATTGTTTATGCAGGGGGTGCGTCAAATTCCTTTGATTTCTTTTTCTTCCTCTGAATTTCCGTCTCTAAGCGAATGGAGATTGTATTCAATACATCGGTGCATCCCATCTCGTACCTACTACATGAATAGCCATAAGTTACCAGAGACGCCAAGGCGATTCGCCAAAACTCTTAAAGGGTCTTACACCCATCTCCACATGCACTCTAATCATGAGAGGAGAACGGTTGTATCTTCTCTTCCACGAATGAGATAAACCCCGTGCGGCGGCAGCATCCTCCACTTCGAATGAGGTCAACAGTTTGCTCCACACCACTCCGATTATTGGATCAATTCCTTACCGACCCCCCGGTGAGCTCCAGGCCCGGCGCTGCCATGGCGGGCAATCGAGTTCAGATTCAAGATTTCCTCTCTTTTCACATTGCGAGCTCCAATACTTCTGGGAAGGGGGGGTGGGTCGTCTGTGGGACGACTACACAGCATGCCCTAATACTGCATTGTCGAACGCCCTCAACTGAATGCGCTGAGAGCGCCGCCTTCCAACACGTGCCCCAGATAAAGGAAGGTGGAAGAACATTTAATGCTATTGGAGGCGCGAGAGATTGAGTCGATTTTAAATATCCAGTTGCTAGGTTCATAGTTGTTGAAATATTTCATGTTAGCGTTCTCCAATTAGACTTGGAGGTATATTTATCGATACCATGATGATAAGTTTAAATATATAACGTAAAATCTTTTTAAATACTCAATTTAAGCGTTTACCAGACTAATAATTAAAATTATTTCTAGTACATCCAATATCATTGGAAGCAATACCTCTGTCGAAGGGATTATTTAACATACGAAAATACCTATAGATTATTTAAATTTATCTTTGTCTGCCTACATGAATTGTGATCAATTGCAATATTTCTTCTCTATTGTATTTACGTGTATCGTTTTTCGTCAGCCAATGATGCAATTCAGCATTTTTTTTCATATTTTTCACAGAAGTGCAATTATCATGATTGTTATTATTATTATTATTATTACTATGGTAATCTACCGGTTAAGGTAGGTCTTTGATGGACACGACCCTACAGTAACCCTATCTTCACTTCTGAATACTTTC
>LYUA01001641.1:138133-149213 GCA_002093875.1 Calopteryx splendens
CAAAGCAGGGGGGGGGGCGGGGCGGGGCGTAGAAGGGGGGATCGATCGGTTGGCCGCAGGCGGGCTGTCGACGCTGTGCCGTTGCCCCTTGCCACCTCGAAAATGTCGGCTCACTGCCTCAAAATTAGTAAGCGGAATGTTCGAATGCAAATCATTGTTCGGTTTAGCCGTAGTCCACTGGTTTTGAAAGGTTTTCTATGGACCCAGGTGCCACGCCCCAGTGATTGAATACCGAAGTGCTTTAAGGTAATATACCGATATAACAACTACCTTTACCCTTATTTAGCCGTAATAATGAATACTACTATTTACGCCGTTGCTATAAAAGTTCAATACGGGTATTATTTTTGCCATTACTCACACCGGATGTAGACGTCGAAGAGGTTTTAATACCTAGAGAAGTAACAGCAATATTTTATCCGCATATGTTTTGTTAAAGGAAGCATGAGTACAAAATATAAAGTACCTAAAACCATTCCAACTACTGGAGAATATAATGCCACCTAATACTGCTGTAGAAAATAAATTGGGTTCGGAAGTTTTAACATCTTAGAGAGGGAGAGGGCATTGCTGGGTGAAATTCGGAATATGAAGAAAAAGTGGATGTTGGAGGGGTAATGGGAAGATAATGGTCATGGTGGGAGAGAGAATATTCGGCAGACGGAGGAGAGGAGGGGAGAGAACCGGCTTTTTGGGCGCCATTGAGGCAAGTATGAAATATGGACAGTCGTAGGAAATAAGTAAAGAAAAAGGAGTTTAGGATAAAAGAAGTTCATGCGGTAAGTAATAACACTAAGTAAATGCATACTCTACGATAATATACAAGCATTGTAGTTGCATAATAGACTTTTATAATTGTTGTACTTGTGTAATAGTTGTAATCCACCGTCCGAAACATGCCTGTAATCGGTAGATTACTTAGGATCATTTTTCCTGCTTGATGCAATCATTAATTTCTCCTCATCTTGCCATTCAAGCCGCCACGAGGGCGTGTGGCAGGGAGTGTTTGGTCACGAGCCATTAGGGTAGGTAATTAGTGATGATTAATATTCCGTGTCAGTTTGTTTTAAGCAAGGTCTAATTGCGTTTTGTGATGTTTCATACCATTGTGGCCACGAATTTTGTGCCAGGAAAAGGAGTCCTTATAGCGCCATCTGCCCTGCAGTCAATTAAACTCAACTTCTCGCTGCATTCTCGTCTACCAATGCAATGAGGGGGGGGGGGGAAANNNNGTAAAATTGTTCCCTCTCTGCGAACGTTAAACTCGTATGATTTGTACTTATCTCATGCTTTAAGTCGTTCATGTAGTCTTCATGCCTCCGGTGACTCCAAATAAAAAACTATAATGTGACGCTCTCTGCTCATTTTAGGAGATTCTCTGCTGAACGGGTAGCTTTTTCGTATGTCCATTTTAATTCCAAGATTAGTACCCTCTGGGCGGGGTCCCAAATACTCGATGGTGTTCTACGGGCCTCGGTGTCACGCACCCTTTTGTTGACTTGCATGACTTTAAATTCAGGGATATCCGATGGATAAATAAATAAATAAATGCCTGCTCCTTTTCCTAGCCCTCATGCTAAATGGGGTGGATCCCTCGGGGCTGGCGGAAGGAGAAAGGCGTTTCGACCCCTTATTCATACTGTCCGGGGAAAGGGAAAGGGTTTGGTGGTGAGACCATCCTGCCGCTGCCTCTAAAGTTATCCGCATCTGCATGTGAGCCCAGGAGAGGCGGAACTCCATGTAAAAATCATAGTCGAGCTGGACCAGATAATGCCCCAGGTGGCAGTGTGTCGCAGAGTTGTGGGTTGACGATTTGCATGGGAAAGTTGTTCGAACGAAAATCGAGGAGACCATTATAATTAATGCTTCGGTTCTAAGACTCGTGCTCCATCCCATGCTCCCCTTCCACGTTGACTATTTTCCCTCCAGGCCCAACGATTTGCCTAGTAATACACACCCAGTCCGTCGCCGATGTGAAGCATAAGTGCTGGTGAGAGCTTACGAGACGTGCGGCATTGACCGTAAGGACCTAAAGACGTACCTGAGAACATAACCTAAGAAAAGAAACTGGGACTTGAGCACATAGCGGAAGAAGGGGTCCTTCCGCATCGCAGCCTAAGAACTTGACGTAACACGAAAAAAAAGAAAAGAAAGCATCCAGAAAAAAAAGTTCATCTTTTAATTAAAAGTCGTTAAGATGTCCAATCAGGAGAGAGAGCGAGTCTGTAATTTCTCCAACCGTGTACCATTAGACCAAAAATTACGCTACCCTCGTGAACTGTGGAAATGGAGTCCGAAATGGTGACGATTTCCAAAATCCATCTCGAATATCGACAGTGTAACACCATCCCACAGTTGGTTCAAATCAAAGTAACCGGCAGGCAATAGCCATGGTTTTTTATTTGGTGAACGTTGGAGAAGTGGTACGTATACTGATCGAATTACCTCGGTAGACATGAGATTGCTAACAATGCTGAAATTTGAGCTTACTTGAAATTGAGAAACTTGAGCTCAAGTTATGTTCTAAGTTCAAGTTCTCCAAATCCTTGTGAAACAGACCTAATTCCTCCCTATGTATTGGCAGTTGGCCGCGTTTTAATATGATTATCATCATAGGTACATACACCTATAAATGGTATTAGGTCTTGGACTGTCAGAAACCACCAGTGAGTAACTACAGTGTGAATTCTTTTTTGCTCCATACTTTCTTCTTCAGTTTCTCATACTTTCTACCTGTCTTCAAGCCAACCAAAATGGCTATTCCTTACTTTTTTCCTATTTTCAGCTCAATTATCTTCCTTTCTCTGCTGTGTTTGCCTAATATTGTCATATCATATCACTGCCTTCAACATCCCATTACCTGATGATATTTCCTACACCAAATTTACTTACTCTACTATTTCTTTTTCTACCTTCTTCGAATATCACGTGGCTACTTTCTCCCCTCTCCTATCGTTGTAACTTCCTCATTAGTCTTTCGCAAAAATAATGGTATAGCATTTATTTGTATACTTATTTACCTTGGTATTAGCAAGTAATGGCAGGACATTGGGTTTCCCTTAAGGAAAGCAGCCGTTAGCTTAATGTAATAAATTCTGCCATACATTAAGTGCTCACGAAAGAACATTTTAAACCATCAAATTTATATATAGTTTTAACAGTAAATTTATTGATAAACGTAATCGCCAATCTGCATTTCTATTGCCCTAGAGCAAAGTCAGGATCCGGCAAGAATGATAAAGAATGTGATTTTTTTCTTCTTGTTGAAACCGAGAAAAACCTGACTTCGAATCAAATTCTAAACAAACACACCAGAATATTTTATTCAGGTATCTACTTATTTTTTTCCAGGACATTGTATAAAACAGATATGAAACACGGAGTATATGCATAAGATTATCATTTAGTTACCACATTAATTTTGGAACACAAAATAAATTTTTGGTCATAACGCGAAGGCTATGTGAATCACCCCTGCGCTTATGTTTGTTATTAAAAAGAACACTATTTATTTTTTTTTATATTTCATCTCAATTCTCGTAAATTACGGATTCGTGACGCTTTATCCTGATTTTCCCGTCCGTTGAGGACCCTGACGACATGGGGGCATATGGAGGAAGGGTATATGGGTGTGAGTGAAAGGGCTCCCCTCATTAGGGGACTCCACTAATCGATCATCCCTTGTGGGACCCATTGTTCTCCTCGCCCTTCCTTTCGCATGGTACCGACCAAAGAACGGTTTCGCGCAAAGATCGGACATGCGCATGACATTCCCAATGCATTAATTGTAATAGATTTATACCTTTTATCACCTATGGACGTAATCAATGTTTTAAAAATAATGTCGATTTGATTCGTAACTTTGCCGTGAAATTAGATTTAAACATTTGGACTACACTTGCGAACGCAGCTGAGTTCTGATAGAGCTCCGATAATAATGAAGCCGCATTTTTGCCTCTCATTTATTTGGCACGTTCATCCAACTGAAATTCATTATTTTTAGGGTAATTTAATTGCTATAAAACTTCGCCTATTCTTTGCTCTCACGAAGTAAATTGAAAATAGTTTTAAATCATCGGGAAGCCGTCAACTTCGAGCGTAACCATTTTTCTCACTGCACCAAAATCATCAAAAATATAAATTTCTCAGGAAATATTTATTAAAGAGATTTTTATGCATAACAAAGAGTGTTTTTGGAAATGATAATACGTGACTTAATTAGCTACACGATGAACGTAGCTTGAAAATATTTCCTCACGCACAATATTGCTTGCAGTTAGTAAGCTGTTGATTATCTATTGAAGGCACCATCCATGTGTTATTTATTAATAGTAATCTACCAGTTAGGTTAGGTTTTCAATGAACACATGAAACCTCAATAACCCAAACTACAATAATACACTCATGTAAGTTTACGCCGCTGTAAAACCGTTGTTAGTCTTTTTTGTTTTCATTTAATTCTCCACATTCTCCTCTCTTCGTTAAGATATTCTTTGTGTCATTTTAGCTCTCAGGTTACTGATTTCATTAATTAAACCCACTTTGAAGAGTTCAAAACATAACTCGTATTTATCAAACTATGTGTTTATTAATGCACCACCAATTTCAGCGCAGGGGCGTCATATGCAGGAGCGTTGAAACCGTTAGTAAGTTAATAAAAAAAAGTGCGAAATTAGAAGAATAAAGCAAACGCTTGTTTTTTATTCTTTATAATGAGATCCATAATGTGTTCCGAAGTTGAAAACAATTGACTCCCAATACCTACCTTCGCAACTAACCGTCGGGTTTCGTCCACCATTAGAGTTTTTGAGATTAAAAAACCGAAGATTTAGGAAAGATACGCGCTTGCGTTCTCATTTACCTTCAAATTCTCAGAAAAATATTAAGTACCCTTCTACGATGATTTTTATCGAAACCGGAAGTCTGATCCCAAAAGTTATTTAGAAATTCTATACTCTGTCTAATGAGATGATTGATAAGGGATTAGTGTTAGGCCGCTACAAGGAAAATTTAATGCTGGAATTTTAAAAATATTATCAGGAATGAATCTGATGCATTTGAGCCGCCGGGCTAATTATTATTGGGTCTCTGTTGAATATCCAAAAGTTTTCTGAATAGCACAGGTGGTGCAGTAGTAATATTGGCCCACCTGACCTCAACGTTTCATTTACGCACGACAAAGAACTTACAAAATAGAGAGAGACCAACAACGAAGTCTTATATGTGGTGTGGCGAGAAGAGAGGGGGCTGCGTGTTGCTAATTTAATATAATAAAGTGAAATTTGAAGAGGCAGGAAGTGGGTGGAGGCGATATTGGCGAGGCGAGTGGGCTGTTGAAGGATGTGCTAGAGGAGGCAATGTTTGGCTCCCGCGGAAAAGGATCAAAGAGATTCGGGGCCAGTGCACCAAACGGCACACCTCTTTCTATGCCCGTAATTAATGTTTTCTTCAATGAAATTAGCAATTCATTTCAAATAGCTCCGTGACATGAATACTGTAGTCCGTCCATGATTCAAGAATGATGCACTAAAACGAAATAAAAAAAAATATTATTGGCTGAAGAGGTAGAAAGGCGTTGTGGAAGAGCTACATGGTGGAAAGAAATAAAAAATGCACTTTGCTTTCCCAGTATGCACAGTCACCTGAAGGAAATACAGTGTAACGGAACTAGTTGTGTGCAATAAAAGAAGTGTTCAGTAGGAAATCCAAGTATATTTATCATTTCTTTCCCAGAAATAAAGAAATTCACAAATACAGTATAAAAACACAATATGTAGTGACTCAGGCATCACATTGTGAAAACAAATGGTTTGTTTGAGCATAAGCCTTGTTTCAATTTCAATTAGCAAGTAACTCATCCAATACAACCCGGTTTCAATTTATTTTACAGCTAGAATTTTGCCTGATTTGTGACAACAGTACGTTGAGTCGAGTTCCAACCGATAATTTCTTTACAACGGTAAGTGATGCGCACTCATTTGACCAAAAAAAAAAGGAAGGTTATTAGTTTGAACACAGGGCTGTGTTAACTTGAGCGGCGAAGTATGTACAATTCTGTGACCTCAGAAATACCCGCATCAAGGCTCTATCGCTGCCATCGTTCATCATCTGTCTTCGAAAATTGAAATGAGTGAATTATTTTCAGGCATCTTTTCCTAATCCCTTCAAAAGCCCATTATTTTCGTATTAACGGTCCCTGGTGATGGTGAAAGAGAAAATGTCCTGGTCATGATGTTCAGTTTATTTTTAAACAACTGGAATATATTACCGAACGCCATCGCTATTTGTTTACATATATATGAATTTTTCCAGTCATGCGTGACGGAAGTAATATTTGATAGGTCGCAAGTTAAGTGTTTTATTAATAATTGGTTCCAGTAATAGCCGACGGATGATCCGGGGCGCTCATCCGTTTATTAAAAAGAGTGCGATTTTAATTTACTTTTTTTTTAAATTAAAAATATTATTGAAGATCCCGGCGGTGTATTTCTCAGGAGGAGCCTTTTTTTTCAATTTCCGAGAAATTAGGACGGGAAAGGGAACTTTATTTATTTCTGAAACTCCTTCCTTTATACGCTTCACTTCTTTTCCACACAGCTTCCTCCGCTAAAAATCTCTTCCGTCTCAAATTCTTCCCTCTTGCCATTCAGAATTTCTCCTCGTTTACATCCTTGATCTTTAGGATCATTTTTCATTAAACTGACTGAATTATATTTTTCTTAACCTGAGATGCGAATTATTTCTCACGGATAATACGGACTCTTCCGTCGCATTACCGTGTTAGATTCGCTCCAGTGATGTGAACTCCATATGCAAGGATGAATGAGAAATGAAAATATTTTATTCCCAATATCTTCCTTCAATTGCGTAACCTTTGTTGCGCAATGAAATATCTCTCTGCGTCATCAAGTCCAGGGTCGTCGAAAGTTACCATTTTAATCAATTTCCAAAATTATGTCATAAATGATTCGTCGTTATATAATATAAAATAAATGCATCGCAGACTTTAATAATGACAGTGGCTAAGATTGTGAAATGCGCTTGTACTTGGCGTGGCATTATCGAGTGACAACCCTGTTGAATGTCTCACATACAAGAGAATATTTTATATATGATTTTCTCGAATACCTGGCACAGCTACCTCGATTCTTTCATCCCAATGTAAAGGACAATCCCAATTGGGCCAATTGAAGCATTTCGGCCTGAGGGGCTGGAAATTTGATTTAGCGGATTAAAATTCATTACTAGGACCACCCAAGCAAAATTTTTCGGATGGAATTAACGAGAGCGATGGTTCAAAAGATTGATTGAATTAGTAATACGAATGGCCTTAGATATAATTAAATTAGGGTCGGATGTAGAGGCTTTTATTGTTTCATTTTCCTCCATTGCTCACGGTGGTACGAATCCGATGAGGATAAAAGAGTTTTTGTTCAATCGTGGGATTTCACTAGCACCGTTTTAGATAATTTTGTGAATACTTTTCTTGAATTAATTAAATCCGCCATTTTTTAGTTTCTTCTCTTCCTCTCTTGTTACTCTCCAGCCGTTCTTCCACATTTTTACTACTCGTTCTTTGCATATTTTCCATTTTTTATTATTTATATCTATCCTTATAATTCAGTTTGGAGTAATGCTTTGTGCTTCAAGCATATGTTGGATGATATTTTTCCCATAATTTCTCTTAGATAAATTCTGATTCTTCTTCGCCCAAATCATCAGAAGTCTTCTGTCACAGAGAACCAATTCGTCAAGTTGGCATTCACAAATACCCTTGAACTTAAGTAATTTCATTTTTTGTTGCGTTTCGTTGGTTGACTTCGGCCTTGTATCTCTTCTTTCCAAAACATTGTCAAGGATCGACAGATATCTACGCGTCAGGGGTAGCTTTCTTTATTTTCTACTGCTTAATGTCTCACTGCCACTACACTACTAACAGTTATGCCTACAAATGAATTGCGTATTATTCTTTCCTCTGAATTCCTGTGTGCGTTGATTTTGTTCTGATGGAGTGCTCTAGCATGGATCAGTTAGTAGGTCTTCCCCTAGATCTTGTCTATCAATGTTTTTCCATTGATTTCCTCGGGAGAGAGCTAACTACATCAAGTGAAGAAAGTAAGTCGATACCTCAGACCTGTAGTCGCATATCCGAATTCAGTACGATGCCCACTCTATGATTTTCTTTTTAATTTATTAAAAACTACTCATCATATTTGTGGCGGTAGTGGAAGTGGTAGCAGTCATTTGTGACGAAATTGTGAATCGGAAAACATCAGCAGTGGTTTTTGTATGTTTTATCCTTGATTTTTACATTCGTTAATATATATCCTTCACCCAGTTCTCTTTCGGGGTAGGCAAAGTAGAAAGAAAGCCTCCTTGTAAGCTACTTCAAGAGATTTACTACTTTTAGGTTTACTATGCTCCCTTACTGCTCCGTCCTTGCTCCATCTTTATTACCTTACACAGACATGCACTGCTTTTAGTTCATACATACCTTATTCCTCGTTTAGAGGGTCCCCTTGGCCATGTTCACCGCCATAACTTTCTCCGTCCACTGCCACTTCCTCCATCTCAGACCATTCACACTGCTCTCATGTGTCTGTCTTCAGATTCGGCTTTCATCCATCCTCTCAACATGACTAATCAACTGGGGCACAATTCTTTCATACTTGTCCATTAGTGAAGAATTTGATGCACAGGATTTCATTGCCCACTTATTCCTCACCATGTCCCTCCTATTGTTACCTCTAACACTCCTCTAGTACACAATACCCATCACCTCCATAGATAACTTCCTACTTCATGCCCTCCGCATTTAGTCAAAATTTATGTTTATCTCAATACACCCAAATTTATCTTTCATTCAATAATGTGGGAATGATTACACATGTTTTATCTGATCACTAATTTTATGAGAGGAAAAGACAGGCATCTAAATTTTTCAGCCCCGAATGAATTTCTTCCATGCTATTCGGGTGGTCAAATTTGTCTCAATTAAAGGGGTAATTAATATTTCTCTTAGTTCCAAATGTTGTTTCTATGAACTTAATTCCACTTCGTTCTATGGAAGACGAGATATTCTCTAGCTCTAGCTTTTCTCTTATTTGTCTACAGAACGTAATTTCGGAGTGCAGATGTGCAATCTCACTCTCTTATTATAATAACTTTGGGTGCTCAAAACTCAGCTATCATTAGTGGTTGTTTTACTATCCTTTGATTTTACCTCCGTGATATTCCTGACGACCCTTTATTCAGCAACTGAGAAAATGCTTTCGCAAGGGACAACAAATTCGGTAATCATGGGTTAGGATGCGAGTTGCAACCCTCAGGTCGAATCAAAAACCGTGTGAAGCAATCCCAGTCAGCCCGCAAATTGATCAGAATAGCGATAATAGCCGACTGCATTGACCCACTGACATCGAATTACCTAATGTAAAACAAGTGGTCCGCTCGAAAAATTAACTGAGTAACCTATAATCAGTTTTGTTGGCAGTTGATCCATTTTTTTGCTTACTGTCCTCAATCTACTCTTTTGTTGGGCGTCGTTAGTCGCCCATGTCCTCATTATTAGGCCAAGGAGGCTGGTGGTTATAAGGAGGCAATTTTATTTTCTTACAACAAGGAGGAATATTATGAGTGGAAGGTTTACGTAGCATGGTGTTAACAATGGGAACCTTGCTGAAAGGAACATCATGACATTATTAAAGATTTTTTTATAGGCATTAATGTAGGCATATGTGGAGCTTCCTTTACGATGGTAGTATGTATGGGCAATGTATGTATGGAAATGTAATCCATAATCTTGCAGTTACAGAAGACTGATGAGAAATATCGATGGAGGTAATCAGCAATGAAAAGCTTCTAGTAGGAGTAGGGGAAGAAAGAAATTTTTGAAAACAATGAAAAGCTGGAGAGACAATCTTTTTAAATATAAATTAAGACATTAGTCTCCTGAAGAAAAATATTATAGTAAGAAGAATGTATAAGAAGTACTTAAGCGGAGAGTAACGATTGAAATACCTCCAGGAGATAATGGAAGAAGTTACACAGCCATGAAGTAGCTATCTGAGAGCATTCAGAGTTATGACTGGCGAGGATTAAGGTTCAGTTACCACTGGGAATCTTGAAAGGAAAAATAAGAATCATTTTTGTAAAAAACACCAATTAGCTATTATTTATAAACACATTTTAGCCCTTTATAGCTTTGTTCGAACCCTCTTAGTTCAGATTATCAAAGTAGAAAAAAATGTATTTTCATTGAAGAGCAAATATTTGATTCCTCTATATCCAACTGTATGTACGAGTCTCATAATTTAGGTTCACAATTTCAACCTTGTTGTGGTTGAAGGAATCCAAATTTGGTAATTAAAAGTTGGAGATGAAAAGTGGAAAAGGGCAATGCCTTTTTTTAATTCTTCCGTGAGTTAGTGATTTTCATTCGCTACACATATTTACTCATTATCTTATTTTTTTATCTATTAATACCTTTGCGAACACAGCGCTCCGCGCAAGACACATAAACACGATTTCAAATGCCACGAAATAACAAATAAATCGACTCGCCCGTCGGTATCCTTGCGCGGAGAGGAGTGGGACTCAACGGATCATTTAAGTAAACGCGTTCCAAACGCTTCGAAGCGCGAGTCTCCCTCCCGGACCACCTCATGGGCTCACCGGGAACAAACGAGCCCTTTCGATGGAGTGATAACGCTCCCTCCTTATTATTACAAGAGTTGGGACTTTAATGAAGACAACGGGGCCAAAAACTGCCCCCCCCCACATCCCGCCCCCGCCGCCAGCCGCCCGGGGAGCACGGAAGAAGGCACGTGGGAAGGGGGGGGGGAGGGAGAAGAGAAGGTGGCAGAAGCCAGTGGGGGAGGGGGTCGAGAGAAAGGGCGGTGGGGGAGATTTTCCGTCACAGGCATTGTGCATGGGAAGAAGGGTGGCGTGAAAAAATGATATATGGCTCGGACCGCGGATATGAGCGTGGCAAGGAGCCAAGGGAGCTTTCGGGGCCGAGGGTAGTCTTTTTAGCGTGGAGGGTCGTGGGAGATTCTCCCTTTTTTCCGTTTCATTTTTT
>LYUA01001643.1:0-13705 GCA_002093875.1 Calopteryx splendens
TTATATTTATATATACATATATTAATATATAAGAATTTAATGTATATGTATGCGTGAAATAATGTTATTCATTTACTTGAAAAATTAAATTACCAAACTACGCTTATGGAGAAAAATGTGGAGTATGTAATGGTGTAACAAATTCTAGAGAGAGAATGTAGTCTTTATTTGTACTTTTACATACATTATATTGACCCTTGTAATAAATTATGCACCATATTCACCTAGTCAATACAATGTCTTGAGTTATAAACTCAGTATTAGACAGATCTGTTCCTCTTTCATGGAACATTTTCATTCCATTGCTTATGCATATATAAGTAATAATATAATATAAAAATGAAATAAAAAAGTAATTTCAGTCATGGCTGCATTATTGCAGGAACAATGTGCAGTGGAATACAAATGCCTCCCAGCATTGTAGTTGCTGATAATACCTATTCCAAAAATATTCAACCAGGATTCAGTTGGAAAAGAGGTGCTGTAATGTTGACACAATACATATTACTACCGCTAAGATTATATACAATGTCTTTTGTTTTATTGATAACTTGTAGACACTTCTTCTTTAATTTTTAAAGCTCTTGGGTATAATTGGCTTCATCAGTGAGAATTTTTAGCAATAAATTTCATGTGATTTCAATCATGAAATTTTTGGTCTCCAGCAGAGAACTCTTTCATTCAAAAATATCGGAGAAGATTCCTTTAGAGACTATTTGTGTTGGCAATAAATGCATTTTATTTTCGATGGAAATTTGTTATGTATTGGTTACATATTGACTTATTCTATTTACATTCTTGATAGTTGGAATCTGTGATACTTTATGTTTAGTAGGTAGGCCAATAGCATAGCTAATGAGTCTGCCCTTGGCAGCACTATTGGTTGGAACCCCTCGTCGTTGCTAAAGTTTGTGCCACCCCTGAGTTTTCTTCCCTACCTCCCCATTCCCCTCTCCCCAGCCTCCCCACCTCGATGTTTTTACTTGGGTAAACGTGGGGGTGGAGGGGGAAAAGACTAAGAGACCATCCTGGGCAGCACAAACTCTAACTGCAACACAGCAGTAATTACCTACCTAACTTCGTAATTCATTCTAAACCCCACTATATTTGAGCATTTTTCATCATCTTTGTCATAGAGAATTCAAGTAGGTAAACCTTCATAGAAAATAGTATAATAACCTATATTTAAGAGAGAGTTCAAGTTTTAAGCTTCTTCAAATGTTTCTGCTAGGTGAAAACTCTTTTAAAACCCCCTTTAAATATTAGGTACTTACTTCATACATTGATAGACAAACTGATTATCATTGAAAAAGCAATCTAACTGCGCAAGTGTAAAACCTAGTCACTCCCTTTCACTGGAAATAAAAATTTTTATGTACAAAAATGTTTCTTGTGCAATGGAAGCATAGATTTTGGGGGATATGCATACTTATAGAGTGGGCTTGAGTAAAATCAGTTGACTAAAAAAAGGAAGATGTAAATGGATGTGTGGCTGGGTGTGTTGGAAGACCAGCCATCAAAAAGGAGGGAAAGAGGTCTCCATGGAAGGGGCATGCTTTAATGAGTTGGAGCATCATTATTTTTTGTTGTGATTGCAATTGTGAAAGGGAAATAAAAATCATTGAATCTATTTCACAGTTGACTGCTCTTATTTCATCACAGTTTTATATTCTACCAATGGTGTGTGGAGTCTGCATTATTTTTTAGATGCTGCAACTAAAATTACACAGTGACCTTTACTGGTGACCTTTGCTGTATGCATAATTTAACATTGAACTTTCTGGTCACCGTGGCCTCACACCTAGATTTTTCCCAAAAAAAGGAATAATGTTCAATGAGGGAATTGGTATCATTGCACATATAGTTCTTTATAGTTTTTAAATTAATCCTCGAGCACAAAGTATGTACTTCTGTAACATGACCCAGAAATGAAACTCCACAATGAATTGGAGTTATATCTCAGTCACGTTCAATCACACTCCCTTCCATAGGCAGGAGAACTTAAAATCCATGGCCAGTAGCAAACATTAAATATTATAAATGCTCCAACTGCTACAAAGGGACAGAAAGCTTCAATTTTCCTCCGCACCAGTGTTAAAGTCTCAATGCTCACTTCGTGTCTTCGTCTGAATTTTTTACTTCCATCCCTATCACAGATACCAACTTCCAATGCATGAGACTCTCCAGTAGCACTGGGGCCCCACTCCTGCAATAGGAATATAAGTTTTGCTGTTAAATTCCATGCACAAATTAAGTTTCTCAGCAGATAGCAATAAATAGTTTCCTAAGTAGTAATTGATTTAATTCAGGGAGGTAAGTTATTTGGGATCAAAATTCACCATAAGCATATGCCCATTATATGTAAATATGCATTACATACTAGACTTATTAGTCATTAAGGGAAGATATTGCCTACTGAGGTCATTTGTATTTGTGAATATTTGGATACTTTGGGGGTGGGTAAGATTTTAGGGTGGTGAGGAATAAGAGAAATCCAGCAATAGTATTTTTATCCAAACAAAATCTGACAGGTTTTAAGTGATGCATTTAAGGGTTTGCCAAATGACATCTAAGTAGGGATCAGAAAACTGATGAAAAAAATATCATGACTGGGATCCTTGGGAACTATTTGGTCCTCCTGTGTGGGATGCTAGTTTTTAAACCTAATCAATCTAATACAATCAAAGCTGTTATATTGAAGGCTGACTACTTACTTATATCTGATATTCATTGTATTAATATTTTTATGGATCTACGCATAAAAGACTTCATATAAAATATTGTGCTCAGGAGAAAATAAATTAAAATAATTAAACCTTTTCTTAATATTAACATTTTACTGCTGGCACTAAACAACTTCTCCTAGGAACCAGGCTTTATTCCCCTGGGAAGGTAGCTTATGAATTCAAGTGTCAAACTATTTTTAAGACTTAGAAACTCCCTCGGGAAAATACCTATGTTAACAACAAGTACCTATATTCCCTGAACTGAAAATGCTTTTAAATGTAACAAATGAATTAAGAGTGTAATTTTTCATTCATAAACTTTCATCCATTTGAAAGTAGGTACATTAAGGACACATTCTAAATCATCTCTATATTTTTGTCTAAATTAAAATTTGTTGATACAGAAATTGCAATATTGTATTCTTAAGGTTGGTACTCCCAGACTTTTGACTGCATGCCAAGTATGGTTGACAATACCAAGGCTAGAACTCAGGGGTAATCCTGGTCAAGTTTTACTTTCATCATATGAGCCCATGTGGAGAATACATAATTGAGAATTCATCCTCATTGAGAGTTGTACTTAATTCATTCTATTTATTTATAGTAATTTTTTCCATTTTATAAAGCCCATCCACTTGTGTTTTTTTAACCCAGGTGCATGTGTGGAAATCTGACTTCCAGGATATATATGGCATTACATCCCAGGTCACATTGTTACAATCTTTCTCCAGATTCAAAAATGTAGTAAAGGTCAGTTGACCTTTAAGGACACCCTTCTCTGCAGTAAGTCTGAGAGCAAGAATATTCTCTCTATGAATCAAGCCTTAACTTGGTATGGAGACTAGTTTATTGAGTTTCCATTCCAAGAGCCCTGTTTTGAATTCCTGCAGTAATGAATGAATATCTTATACAGGCCCCTACTTGGATGTTAAATGGAAGGCTCTTGAATTACAGTGGTTTGTCAAATAAATTACACATTAAACTGTGGGCTCCTTATTATCTTTCATAGAGAATTGGCAAGTGGCAATACTTGAGTTTCTTATCACCCTCCTCTCTTCCTTACAAACCCTACTTTCCTCCATATCACCAACATATAAAACCCTAATGGATCAAATGACTCTAACCTCTGCTTAATTACTATTTGCAGAACTAGTAAAACCAAATATTAGTACTGGTTTTCCTGGGACTCTTGTTAAACATTTGGATATGAATAAGTTTAAAAAACTGTGATTCCACAAAATTAAAATGACTTACTATCCTGATTTTCAGACAATATATATGAGTGATCAGAGACAAGACACATGGAGTTCCAAGCACCACTAACTTCAACAGCCAATTATATGAATACAATTTGTTTTAATCCATTAATAGCTTAGCATTAATTAATAAGTAATCCATGCACAGGATAAGTGAAATTCATTCTCTTCAAAGATATTCTTGGAAGAAATTGAAATTAAGTGCCACCTACATTTTTTCTCATGCCATTGTCCATCTGATTGGGTGACTCTTTGAGAGACCTGAAGTGTCCGGCAGAACCTTTTTCTGACATGCAATTCCAGTTTGCTTTGCCAGTGCAACTTGATTTTGGATGGCCCATTGGTGATTTTTTAACCTTACGTTCTTTCACCTTTGCTTGTTTGTCCAACCTGGAAAAAAATAGGTCTGCATATTAGTCAGAGTCAAGTAGCCAGTGTATGAGTTTCTTATACATTCCCAGAGAAAAATCATAACATAAGGTTGAAATGCAATAGGTGTCTACAAAAAAATTCAGCTATTTTACATGCTAAGTATCCATGAGCATATTTTTTTATATCATGAATCCTTACATTACACCTAAATAAAATGTGTTTTCATGTAACCCAATGTAACCCATGTTCAATGTAACCCAATTACCAATTAATCAACATCAATTTAATTAAAACAATTAAAACACACTTAAAAACTAGCAAATCATGTAATGAATGAAAGATCAAAGCAGCCACTCAACAGCCTAGGGTTTGGCAAAATATGTCAAAGTGTTATTTCTTCTACCTAATACCTCCTAACAAATTGTTATTCTGCATTTGCAGTATCTCATAAAATGTTTTTTTATACATACACGGAGCATAAAAAGCACTGAAATATGAATTATCATGTAATCATACAATATATTATGGACTCAAGAATGAGAAAAGAAAGAAAACTTTTTCCTTTTTTGTGAATTTTTTTCGGGATTGAGCATTCCATTTGAAACAATGCCACAAAAACCAACATTGTATGCCACCTTACAGACAGTTTAATTCATCTTTGGCTAGAAATGTGATCCTATCAGTATTGCATTGAAAAATAATCTTTTCCTTCTTTTTTTTGGTAAAATTTGTGACTTGTGAATGATTATAGTTGCCAACATGGTTATTCACCTTCAGAATTTTTATCAGTTTGCATTGCAGTATTTCTGACCATATCCTTTTTCATGAAAAGGATATTCACTCTCTCTACCCATTTACGAGGGAGGGCCATGCAAAATGCTGTAACAAAGATCCTTAAAAGAAAGGAATAAAGAATACAGACACAATGTCCTCTTTTGATCTTTGGATTTTCAGAAGGAAATATGAAAGAGAAAAATGGATGAAATTAATGAAGGTATTGCAGAATTTAGGGAGGATAGGTGTCTTATTAGGAACGTATACGTTCCTAATGAGTCACCTATCCTACATATATGCCATATCCATATATGGATCGAACTGCACAAGTAATGGTAGCAGATAAGAGATCCTGGGTAGGCTGTGAATGACATGAGAGTAAGAAAGGATTTCCAATTATTACCTATGCTTATTAAATTACCTATATGCTAAGGAAAGGGTGAGAGAAGCATAGAAATGGTTGTGGCTAGGAATGGTAGCATGCAGGAAGATGATTAAACCAGTTAGTTTATAAATTACCAAGTTTTAGTTAGCAATTCAGTCACGGAATGGCAGCTATTCTTTTAATTCATTAAAATAAATAAGGAAATTACATTTCTTAATGCAATGACTAGGTGGAAGAAAGACTTAAATAAAAATAGGTGGACCTAAATCGGAGCAGATGGAACAATTCACATATAGGCACAGTATTTTGGAAGAAAATGTGCATAGCACAAAGAATATTGCATTAGAATTACATCAATGGAAGAAGCGATGACAAAGGTGAGGAAATTAGTAAATGATTCTCATGTAAAGAAAATGTTAATAAAGTCTTTAATATTGAGTCTAGAATTTTCAATACTGAGTTTGCCCTTTGGGAAAGAGATGAGGGTAGATTGGAGGCTTTTAATATTTGTATAGAGAAATAATCTTGATAAAAAGTCTTAGGTATGGCTGGGGTAGAGAGACATTAAAATAATGCAGAAAAAGTTAAGAATGGTGAAGGCAAGGGCCAATTTAGATAATTGTGAATATAGTGATTCTAGATGGGTTGATGGGGGACGGTGGTATGAGGAATTAAAGAAAAAAATACTGCTAGGCTAAATGTGTTTTATAAATCCTATTAATAATATTTTTCATGGCTTTTACAAATTGAAAAACAGAATCATTGATTTGCAAGTAGAGAACATTAAAACTGGATGTACATATATTAAATTAAGTTGCCAAAATATAGTTTTTCACAATATAGTTATTACTAATAGAAATTACCATAAATATTCAGTTGCTACCATTTATTTGCCACAAATGGTGCTTGATCACAAAAAAGATATGTTGATCCATGGTAATAATAATATCACAACAAAATGCCAGAAGAATTTATCTCATAATCATCCATTTCCTTAATTATTATTTTCCCAATCTTACAGCTATTTCATACACAAGGTTTGCATGCGGCGAGGCAAGTGAATCAAATTAGAGGTATAATGAAATTCATCAACATACCGAAGAATTGAAGCAAACTGAGCCAGTGCAAAAAACACACATATTATGCATCCAACCATCCAAATATCCAAGGCTTTAATGTAGCTGACAGTTGGTGTATTTTGTCTGGAAAAAACAAAAGAAAATTTGAAATTCAAAATGGTGTTAAAAAAATTATTATTTTCTGCAGGCTTGAATGCCTCATGTTCAGTCACAGTTCCTCCCCAATTGATATATTTTTCATGAAATAAAGAACTGAAGACATTACCTCACTGCAGCAAACATTGCTGTGAGTGTCAGCAATGTTGTCATACAGATTGCCAATCTCCCTGGAGCACACTCTCTTGGAACCATAAACGAAAGCCATGATACCACTACAAAGAGGCCACTTGGTATGTAGGTCTGAAGAAGATGATAATTCATCCGCCTCTGCAATCGCAGGCATATAGCGATGGCAGGGTAACTTCCTGTGGGAAATATGAAAGTATGGATTTTATTTTCTGCAGACTTTGATAAAATAAATATAATTATTTAATCAAAAAATAGATGTGGATTTTTTAGTTAGTAATGAGTTACACAGTTTTTTAATATTTCAGCTAGGTATAATTATAAGATGTCTGTATAATTCAGCACATATAATTGAAAATTAGCTATTTATATATTTTATAGTTCAAAATTTATCATAAAAGAATTATGCAGCTCTTCAACAGGATTCGGATAAATGCTACTTATAAAAAAATGATGTAGCTTTTCAATGGGATTCAGTAAGGTCTCGAAATAGTCGAGTCTCAACAATGATGAAATTTTTGCATCATGGGCTCAATGCATACTAATCTTTGCATGTGCATGAATCAGGAGACATTGGGAGTTACTGAGGTGATGAATTCAAAATCTTATTTTCGAAGAATGACAATTTCCAGATAATTTTAGTGAAGGTCAATTTAAACCTCACCAAGAAATTTTTTTATTAATAAAGTTTATTAATAGGTTCTGAAGATCCCTCTCACAAATTTCGACATAAACATAATAACACATTGCCAAATAAACAATTATGAAAGTATATAAGGGCAAAAATCATATATGTATTTAGAAAAATAAAAATAAAATGTGATATTGAAACAAACACAAGTGAATCTAAAAGTTTATGGTAGGCAACATTCCTTTCATTAGCAAAGAAATTAACATTAAAAGTAGACAATAATTAAAAAGTAACCTAGAGAAATCATATTATACTGTACCTACTTAAGCATTTTGCGAGTGAAATTTTTATGCATAATAATTTGTCATATTATGGACCAGCCATAAGTGGAATTCCTAAAATCATGTCTCATCTTCTCTGAGATGCATCTATGATTTTATCAAATGTGACCATTGGGACTATATAAAAATGAGATCCTAAATATTTTTTTCAAAACCATTTGAAACTCAATAGTTATATTACCATTGGCCTATACATAAAAATGAAATTTAATCATTAATTGAAAATAAAAAAGTTACCTACGTAATAATATCTTCGGCTATTCCCCTACATCTCTTGAAACACAGATGTTTTCAAACAACAACAAATTAGAAAATCTATTTACATGATTTAACCACATGTAAATGAACTCTGGAGGGAAATATCATTTGGTAGGATAATATTAATGAGCTTCATTGCCATGAATACATTTTATAGCTGTAATTAGTATTTTATGAGACTTTCGTTCTATGCTTCTTTATCCATATTCTCTCTAAACCAAGAGACTGGCAAGGCACAGTTTTAAAATTCATATTTTATTTTGGGGAGTTTACCTTATGCCACTTTTGCCATATACTGATTCTGTCAGACATCCTCATTTTAATTTCTAATACAGGTAGCTGAGCTGTTGTGTACCTAACGAAAGATAAACTAGAAGGCATCCTATAGGTTATTGCTGCATCAAAAAACATCTAAGATCTATACTTATAATTCCATTTAACATCAGCATACAAATTTTTTATTCTAGAAATACTGAAAATGCCCAAAGTCGCAGATGAAGTACTTAGTGTATGTTAAAATAAATCTAAAGACATAATGAAAAATATCCATACCTGATGGAAAATTAACATCTTCCTTGTCATTAACTAAATTTACAGAATAATCAAAATGTGCAAGGCGGTGGGCAATGTTTACTGGTCTGCCCTCTGGAACCCATGAAAAATACAGCTCTTCTCTTGTAAAACCATCTGAAAAATTTTCAAATAAAATGTTAGGTTTATTTGATAATGCATTTTGCCTAAACAGAGCATTCATTTTCAATAAAAGGCATTATGAAAGTAGTCATCTAAATGCTTACAGCTCTCTAGTCTTAAATCACATCGCTGAGAATCTGCAGGATACATCCTGAACTCCATGGGACATGACATTTCCATCATGATTCTGAAAAATGTAGAACAATCATTTACTTCACATTTTAATGAGACCAGACTTAAACCAGACTTTTTCATAAATAAACGAGGAATTTAAGTCATATGAGGCATTCCTGTTCATTACATTGATAGGAATTATATTTTTATTTATGGACATGATGGATTAAAATAACTTTAATTATCATTCATTTCCTGAAATTTAAGAATGAATTAAAAAGCAACGAAGGCATTTTGACACTAGGTATACTGTTTTCAAGTTATCTTTGTCTAGTCAAAATAATGCCAAAACATGATGGTTTGAATCTGACGTAAAGTTTCTAGCCACTAAATTCAATTCTGAGTAAACTCCCAAGTCTAAAGTAGGGTTATTTTAAGTGAACATAACCACTCCCATCATGAAAAAATGGGTGTATTATAGCTTGTTGAGAAAGAATTCATTTAAGGCATCATTGGTATTGTACCACTTTTAAAACCATGGTTTACATCTCTCAAGTTGCACTTTGAGAGGTTTTGTTTCAATTTTTTCTCTGGTGAATTGGTGGCCTAATAGTAGTGAATAAAGCATCCACCACTGCTGAATGGGAGAGTCCCATATTAAAATCTCATATAATACCTTTGGAATAGCCTCTAACAAAAAATAAGCAGATAATTTTCTAGACACCAGAACTTCCTTGGAAACCGAAGGTGGCACCATAAGAGAAAGCGACTTAGGTATTTAGTAGAAGTGCATTTTTTAGGGATAACCAAAAAAACATTCTTTGAGTTTCTTAAAGTAATGTAAGTTTCTTAAAGTAAAAAAAGTAACTAAGCCCAAGGAACATTAATTAACATTTGAAATTGATTTGAAAATTATTTGAATGTCATTTGGGATTCATTAGGCCTTCAATTACATCTCCTCTGAATGTTAAAATAAAATACTACAAGCTACATAAGCAATAGTTTATGTATATTGGCAGCAAAAAAATTTTGGCTGTAGAGCAGCTGCAAAGTAGTTTATCATGTTTCCACTGTTGAGTGGAAAATTTTATTCGTGAAGTAAAAGAGTTTCAGTATAGAATCATATGAGTTTATGGTCTTTCAAATGAGATTCAAAGAAGTTTCAAACCTGTTGCAAGCCAATCCCTATTTACTTCAGAGACTATATTATTGGATGGGTAGGTACATACTTATGGCATTTGATATAAGAGTGAAGAAAGTTTTGAAGGCAGACACATACCTGGCTGAATATCTTATTGTTGCGTTGGGATAAATCCTTAAGGAAATTGGAGGTGAAAGAATTCGCTGACTTGAGACACTTTTTGCATAGTCTGTGGAAAAAGGAATTTATGTGAGCAGTGCAAAACAATGTGAGGTTACCTCTTTCAAAGCATTAATTTTATCTCCATTCTAATATTTGGACGATAAAAAACTAATTAAATATTTAAGCATTTATCTACTGTATCACTATTAAAGTGTATTTTGTACCTGTATAAATGTCAGGAACCCATATGCTAGAAAGTGCCACTGGGTTCAGGCTGAGGTATGAATGGTTAGTTCTGCTCTTTTGAAAGAGGAGATCAGTTGCTTGATTAAGTCTTGTATCTTGCCAATAGATTCGTAAATTCATTTCAACACTGATCATCTGAAAAAAAGATCTCCTTTCTGTAAACTGGTTGATGATCTAATTTATTTTTTAAGTTCAGAGCTTCTTGTTAGGTACCTACCTGTTTCAGTTCATTGATGTCTGGGATGTTCTTTATGCTTACAGAAAATTTAACTGGAACGGGCTTACCTGAAGCAGAGGAAAAAGTATTGAAAAGTCATTCATAGCAAAGGTGTTCAAGGTGTTGATTGGCTACTTGGTTGAAGAAGACAAAAGCCATCCCGAATTTTTCCCACCAGTTTGATATGACAAATTTGAAGATGGATGATGTACGTATTTAAAAAAAAATGAAACGTGATAAGAAACACAAAAGCTTGTGCAATCTGAATCTCTATCTATAGTGGCATAGCACTGTGAGAATTATTCTGCTTTATAGTACATAGGTTCATGATATTAATTTTAAAAGAGTGCATACATGAATTAATTTAATTTTTTTAGGCTGAATTAGGTACTACCTGAAAATCAGTTTGACTGGCACATGATTTACTTTTCAGTATAGATTCTGAAAGGGAAAGAATATTATGACAAATTAAAAATTATCCCTCAATCTTATTTGATCTTTTATGGCACTTTTCGAAAAGCTCAGTTGTGGTATTGCTAACCTTGGCCTAGTTCATTTCAATAGTAGAGAGGCATTTAAATTGAGGAGAATTACAAAGCTAAATAATAATGAGGTATTTAATAAAGCTTTTAACCCCAGCCCACTATTTAATCTAAATTACGGCATTAAAACAATTTTTTTACTCTTCTTGCCTAGTGGCATAAGCATTGCATCTCATTAAGGCCCAGTTTTATAATATCTCATTAAATATTTAATCTGGAGGTTACTCACAGGTCTGATTTTATAAGCAATTCCAACTACACATTATTAAGCATGAACATGCTAACCTCAGTAACTCCATCTTTAAATCAGCTAGCACTCTACGGGTCTATTTGGATCTAACTAGTGATTATAAAACTTCTTTTTGGCTATAACCATTGGTGAAAGTTAACCTTTAGTTTAACTAGACATTATAAAACTGGCCCTTAGAGTTATGAATATAGAAGTCATTAGTGTTAATATAACCACCGAATATTAAGGTAAAATATGTCTTGCAAGTTTTCAAGCTTCACATTTCAAGTGAAAAACTTAATCTGTGCTACCGTAAAATGTGCTTTTGTTATTTTTTCACATTCTGGATACTATGCATAAATTATAATTATGATTAACATTTGCCTCTGTGTGTGAACCTATATTGGTGAAAGATGGTGGGTATCATTATGACGACAATTTATTTCATCAAACTTTTGTGTTTGAGCGTGAAGTGTGTATGGATTAATGTGAATGAATGTGAAAAATTTCAGAGTGACTCACCTAACTTTCTGAGAATATAAAGCAAACAGAACAAATTATGGCAATTGAGGACAGTTCATCACCATGGATGACAAACTACCAATTGCACTGTGCTACCTAACCTTGTCTTCAATTATCTTCCCATAGTGCCTTTACTTCGATCCTCAGTCATTAGTTCCTTCCTCTATCTCTTCCGTGTGAATTATGGGCTCAAAATAATATGTTGATTGATAAAAAAAATACCTTACTGGACTACTGTATCACAGAGTGGAAGCACTCTAAGCCAACAGGCTAGGATGCTCTCATAAGTTGTCATACACATTTTGATGCTGGTTAAGGTTACCTAGCACATTGATAAATTATCAGATGTAGCCAGCATATAAAAAGCATTAAATTATTGCTCGATGCCATTTTTTTTACTGTTTTTGGATCAGGACATGACAGACAATATCTGACAATGCCAAGTGAAAAAAATATGTTTTCACTTGGCAAGAAGTGGACCCTGCACAAGACCAGATACACATCATTATGTATGATTTGATTCACATCCTTTATAAACATGACTTGAAATGTGCGACTTTTTGAGGTTGTTGCATGTCATACCTGATGTTATGGTAACAATGCCAATGGCAGCACTGTACTCACCATGAATTAATGGTGGTGGTTCATGAATACTATAATCTTCTGGAATGAAGTCAGCAAAGTTGTGTCGTCCAGGTGCTTCTTTTGGAGAATTTACTCTTTTCTTTTGTATAAGAAATGACTCTTCTTGTGGCTCTGTGACTTCATCATCTGATAGTGTTGTTGCTATTGTTGATGTGTAATCAAACTCGGAGGTGGTTTCTGTTGTGGCTTCAATTACTTTTAAGATTACCATGCATTGCAGCAGAACCCTGAAAAAAATGGAGCACACATGATCATAAGAATGAAAATTGTTAACTTCGAACAGTTGAGTTAAATTGAATTAATTTATAATACCTTGTGTTACACAAGAAAACAGTAGGGTAATGAAATGATCAATCACTCCTCAATGGATAGTGATCCACATACCTACCAAATCAAAGTGACAAATATCCCAGTTCTTATGAACTCACTTGACAGCTATATATGAAACATAGATGTAATTACCTAGTATATTTTTCCTATCATAAATTTGTATTTCATGCGTCATTTCTCATGCTTTGTATATCACATGGTTGTGTATTATGTCACATATTTTGCATTGCAACACCAAATGTGGATGGCTCTAGGTGTACTGTGTGTTCATATTTCAGCCGGGATATAGATCTGTGGAGGAAAATTGCAATTCCGCAGTATATTTGGTCATTTAAACCATGGTATGGACCCCAACCCTCTTTTTATCTGTGATCAGTTTACATATACGTAATGCGACGTTGTTGCTTAATTTTCTCTCTTTCCTCCTGTGTTTGGGAAACATTTTTGTGAAAATATTGAATTAAAACACTGAGGAAATTTTCATGTTTATGCATTTGGAAGCTATTTGGCTCAAGATTTGTTTTAAATGTCTTGATTCATTTTAAGCTATGAGCAGTGATCAAATCACAGTAATCAACCCGAAGGTCAGTTTGGTAGGTTAGGATAGAGCTCACCCAGTACAAAGCACATGAGCGTGTGAAATTCACACATTATTGTTGTTGTAGGGTAGTAGGGTGGCCATTTCCTTTGCCTGTACCGCCTGGATTTCCCAGGATGACCTGGTGCCCGAAAAATTGTACACAGCTTGGGTGAAGCT
>LYUA01001643.1:33963-49381 GCA_002093875.1 Calopteryx splendens
CCAGGTCATCCTGGGGAATCACAGATGGTACAGGGAAAGGAACTGGCCACCCTACCCTGATGTCTGAATTTCAAATGCTGTTGGGCTTAGTACTCGGTAACCTCTACCCTCACCTACCAAACCGACCTTCGGGTTCATTACTGTGATTTGATTTGACTTATGCTGACTCTTTCGTTATCGACTGTGGGTGGACAATTTATTTAACCAGTGCAACAGGTTCATTGGTGTATTTATTAGTGTCTCTATCGAGAATTCATTTTTGTTATTATGATTTTAGGTAAAATATGAAAATTGCACGAAATTACCAATAGTACTCCACTTAGTAAAATCCCGTGAGAGTACAATTTTGGGAGGAGGGCTGTAGCCTCATATCCTAATCGTCCTCTCCCCGGGCACGCCACTGACAGAGGGCCTTGTTCTCGAAATATTCGGCCCTTCCAGACCTATGCTCCCCTGCCTAGTTCCTACGCCCTAGAAGTCGTGATAAAGCCTCGCTCGAGGTGAGGAAAATGACGGGAGGCCTTAAAAAGGACGCTGATGAACTCATTATCTCTGGAAAACAAAAATTAGCTGGCGTCCGTTCGGGCGGCTCGCTTCGGACGCCTCCCCTCCCACGCCGACCGTGCAAAGCAAGACGTGGCGAATTGGAAGTCAACTCCACGGGCGGGGGTGGAGGGGGGATTTCCGAATGAAAGCAATCGCGGACTGTTATCGCGGCATCGCGAGCGGCAAGGGAGGGGTGACCTCACTCGGCCGGATCTTTGGAAAGGACGCAGGAACCACGAATTTGGGGGTCAGAACTGGCTTCGGACGCCACCGAAACGTGAGAGAGAGAGGGAAAGAGAGAGAGAGAGAGAGAGAGTGGGGAGAGAAAAGGATAAAAAAACACAAGTCCTTGGCCCAGTGGAAGACCTCCCTCTCACTACTTCAAAGACGTCCATCGGTTCTCCTTGCTGCGGCCGGCCATAAAATATATATATATATGTAGTATGTGCGTGCCTACCTAGCCTGGCGTCATTCGAACGAACGGGCGGCATCGTGAAGGATCGCACCACGGGTAAAATAATTAGATTTTGAAGGATGAAAACTTATGAACAATATCACCTAGTGTCCGCTCCCACGATTGCTTTCATTCGGAAATCCTTGCCCATCCGTGGAATTGACTTCCAAGGCTGAGGTGAACATTTATTTTAGGAAATAATCAAATAGTAGTGCCCCTATATCCGTGAAAAATATATTCCGATACTTTGGTTACGTGAACATTAAACCGACTGACTGACATTAAAAAAAGTAATTGGAAAGTGTAAAGGCCGTGTTTCCAACGGACCAACAGACATTCGTTCCATTCGTGTCTCTGGAAAAATATTCTACAATGTCGACTGGAACAAAATGGTTCCTATTCTGAAGGACAGGATGGCATGGTGTCTAATGATGATAGAAGTGTCATCCACAGTCTATCTAGCCTATCTAAACATCAGGAGACTGTAATGATCTCTGAAGCGAACAGTGAAGAGGCAAGGACAAGGAAAGGAGTCTAAACAAGGATGCAGCTCACTCTCACCCATTACCTTCAATGTATGCATAACGTAAGCAGCAAATGAAATCGAAGGAAATGCTTCAGAGGTGCGCATCCAAGAGGAAAATATCAGTGCCTATGTTGCGTCTGGCGGATGATATAGCTATTTTGGCTGGGAGAGAGAGGAGGAAATCTAAGTAAGACACTGTTGTGAACTTGCGAGATGATGATAGAGGAGTAACGAGGATATGTTCACGACGCCTACACAGTTACCCATTCTAATTTAGTTCTTTTTTAAGAAGTATATTCATTGATTTACATTTTTTAAATGTGTTTCTGTCAATTTTATTTTCACGAACGACTTTGACAAGAAAATATCAAATATAAAATCTCCTCAAGATTAAGAGTAAGTGTGTCCTTTTCTTTGAAATTGGGCAGTAACAGCAGCAGTAAAGAAGAGTTTGGGTGATACTACAGGAGAATGATGAAGGTCAAATGGCCGGATAGAATTACTAACCAAGATGTTCTGCGAAGAGTCGGAGAAGAAAGAAGTCTAATGATAACTCTGAAAATTAACTAGTGAGTGAAATGAATTTGCGAGTCCTTGTAGTTCACTCTTGAAGAACCCAATGAAAGTAAATCTTTTCCAATAATTATGACCTCTACTGTGTGAGGTTTATGTTGTTTAGATTAACCTAGATTGCAGTTACGATTGTTGATAGAGAACTTGTAAATTGACTAGTAGCTTTGAGGAACGGGCCCTAGGTTGGATTTTGAGGCACGACGGCCTGATTGAGGCAGTCGTCGGGGGAACGGCAAGAACTGCAGAAGAAAACACAGAGTTAGATTCGTGGAAACAACGCGGCAGGCTTCAAAGGCAATAAATATGTAGAAATAAAGAGGTTAGGCGATTAGATAATTGCGAGGAGAGCCGCATAGATTCAATCTTAGGATTTATGACAGGTGATTTTGACGAGGTGATTAATCAGATTAAATTTCTTCGCTTATGACTAAAGAGACTTTATACTTATGATTCTTTGTCACTGGTAGAATAATTCATAAATCAAAAGACTGAATAATTGGGAAAGATATGGTGAATATAATCTGATAATGAAAAAGATTGAATTTGCGAATGTTTAGGACACACGGGTAAAAAAATTACCGCCTTCGATTTAGAAAAAAAGTTGAATGTCGAGGAGAATTAGACTGTATTTCATTTAGCTAAACTCATGATTATGGCTTGATAAGCACACGATTATGTTCGAACCAGCTCTTTTGAACTTATGTGGAAAACATTTTAAAATTAAATTCTTGGAAAAATTTAAAATTTTAAGTTATTTTATGACTACTGGCAGTGATGGGTCGAGAGAGATTTTTCATTGTCAACCCTACTCTTAATAGGTTTTTTTTTAATCCCTATTTCCTACTTAAATATTGGAATTTAACCTTCAATTAACGTAGGTTATCAGAGGCAAATCCCTCTGGACCGCTTCTTTCGTCCAGCATAAGGACCTGTATCTCGTCGCTTCACTTCACGCCATGAAAAAGACGTATTAAGTCCAAATCGATCAATCAAAAAAACCTTTTTCTTCTTATAAATATTGCAGAATTCAATTAATTAACGAAGCCTACGCAGTTACCCATTCTAATTTAGTTCTTTTTTAAGGTGTATATTCATTGATTTACATTTTTGTAAATGTGTTTCTGTCAGTTTTATTTTCGCGAACGACTTTGACAAGAAAATATCAAATATAAAATCAGCACTATGCCTTATTGGGGAGGTGAGTTTTTTCAAAATACCATATTATTTCAAAATCGGTTTGTGTCATCTTTAAGTGTGGAGCTGTGCGAACGATATTCATTCTGCCGAAGACACACTTCCTCGTGGCTGAGCCAAACCAATTTTAATTCAATCAACTAAATTATCAAAAGTCGAAAATTCAGTTGGTACTTAGTAGTATTCTTCAGAGCTTATTCCCTTGGCTCATAATAAAGCATACCTTGAACGGTAGGTTTCACTGAAACAAAGCGGCAAAAATGGAAACTCCTGACCCCCGTGGATTTCACATGTCGTAGAACATAGTACTCGTATGATGTGAGCTCCACTCTCACCAATCAAATCAATTTTCGGAATAATTACTGCGGTTTTTGGTTATTATTCACGTTGAATTAATCTGATTATTGAACTTTTTTACTTATTTCTGCCCGTTGAATTTAAAGAAACGTCTTTGCACGGAAATTTTCATTTCTGAAAAAAATAGCGTCGTTCATCACTCTGACGCGAAATCTGTTTATTTACGAATTCAGCGGATAGACCCAAAAAGTGATTCCCAAGTAGAAATATTTTTCTTTTGCGGTTAACAGCTAACTCGTAAATCGAAAATGAGAGGATCAAAAGGACACCGCCCTCTCCGTAATAGTTTCGACGTCATCGGATGCGGCTCGGCCAATGCCACGGTAAGATGGACCGTAAGCACCGTGGCGATTGGATGGAATCGACTTGTGATGCAGCAACAGCTATGGGCCCACCCCTTTCAGTGAAAGGGTCATGCGCTTCGATGTTTCGCCACCTATAACTTGGAAAGTAGGAGTTAGATCGATGGAGGGAGAAGTGCGCATATATTTCTTTTTAACCCTGTCAGAAACGGAAGTAAAAAATCTGCGAACTTGGCCTTTAGAAAGTAACACTCGCACCAAAGTTATCGCAAAGGACTACCTGCTAAGTGTCAAAATAGTCAACATAAAAAAATAGGGTACTTTTAAAAATCAGTACACCGGCTAGGCAAACCAAAGATTTTCTACTGGGAACGGTTCACAGGGAAGGAGAATTCACGTTGAGGACGGCACTTGAATTTCTTCGTAAAACCGATCGTAAAATCCCTCACCTTGCTATAAACCACATGGTGTCACACCGAGGCCGTAATTTCCGTGAGAACTCCGCTCGGAGATGATTTTTTAACGATGAATCAGCCGTATTTATACTCGCCATGCGAAGTCGATGCTGGCGTTGCCCTCATTGTCTCGGAACGCTGAATAACCTTTTTTTCCGTTGGAAGGAAACCGATGGACACATGTAGCTGTCATTCCACCATTAGCCTGCGCTCGGTTTTAAAAAGGGGTCACCAATACAACAAGTCTTTTTGGCCTTTCTTCTCTCCTCCTCCAACCGCTCTTGTTTCATAATTTTTCATCCCCCTCCGCAACATTACGTCACGCCCGTCCCCCTCGATCCCTCCGCAACCTTTTTCCCCCGAACGCATTCTTCTTCCCTGAGATTCGAAGACGCAAAAATTTTTCCCCTCCACGGGTCTATCCAAGCACGGTTGTTGTTTTTTCTTTTGGGCCTCGGACGTCTTTTCGGCGCAGAGTTATGGCGCTTCGCATGTGACGCCAAAATTCTTTGATTCCATCCCTTCTCTCAGTAAAACGTTCCCGCGCTTCGTCATATCCCTCCTCCCCTTCACAGGGGAGCCTGGCGTCATTCATGCGCGGTCCCAAAAGGAAAACAAAAAACGAAATTGTTCGATTACAGAGTACGGTTCCGGCATCTCGCTCTATTTCGGGGACGCGTGAAAAGGAATGGCATGCGTAACTGTCAGGCCTTGTCCCTTGAGCCCCAAGAGCTTGCTGTCATGCGACGCATGGACTCGGGAAAGTGAGTTCATTGAATTAGATCACTCCCTCTTCTAAATGCATGTATTGATTTTAAAGATCCATTTAAAAAAAATAGCAAGCGTAATATTCCACAGAAAAAGTTTTTATTTTCACCATTTTACGGCACGACGTCATCCACTGGTGATGCCGTTAAAAAAAACGGTCAAGCCGCCTCTCACCAGCATTAAAACTGTTTCGTGGAGCAGTAAGTTTATTCAGTAAGATATTCAAAACTTCCAAAAAGTGAATTCGGGAAGTAGTAGAATTTGTGAGTCTGACGAGACGATCCCATAATCCACTCAGCACAAGTCACTTCTCACTCTCCCCGAGATGTTAGCCGCGGTTGGTCTTTAGGTCCGTTCCCCGCGAGCGAAATTTATCGCGCGTCCCAAAATATTCCGCGACGCGATCCGCCTGCCCTCCCAAGAAAAATGAGCGATCCTCGATCGATATTTTTTTGTCGCAACATCTGTCCACGTGCAGGCATCCGGGATCCGAACGGATCCTAACTTCCCCGCGATTTTTGTTCGACGACCCTCAAGCACGCTGATAAAAACTACTGCTCCTGCACCTTCCTCAAGATTTGGACGCGCAAACAATCATCACGCTATAAGAGTTCGCTCGAAACATTCCTCGGTATATGCAGGATCAAAACCCGGCACCGAGGTAGACGAGTTGCATATTTACGATTTTCCCCGGCTTAAATTCACTGAATTAATGGTTCTAAACGGCTGAAACCTCCAGAAAACTGTGAGCGTAACCAGTGCCCAACGTTCTTCTTCGTCAAACACTCTTCTTCGTGTCTTAATTTAGCATTTTGAAACTAAAATAAAAATAGGTGACTCTTGCATTTCCGCAACTACGAGTTTACTCCCGCGGAAAGGAACTGCATCCGGAAAGCTCGCCGACTGATCCTCATTGATCTGCGTCTTTAGATCTACCCGTTTCGCTGTGAGAACCGCAGTAGCTACATTATCATTATATCGACATAATACCGGCATATCCTTACACTGTTTGAAGCTAAAAAAACGAACACTCAGATAAAATGGTTAAAAAATCCGCATTATCGGCAGTCAATTGTCATGCATCAGGAATTATCGCTTAAAAAAACCATTAAAGGCATTTATTGTGAATTTGTTTGTTCGGGAGTATTTTGCTATGCTCATAATGAGAAAAGGTGAGGAAACTACAGTTCCATGACGCTTGCGCATTCACCTTGTCCGCCTGAGGTCAAGGTCAGAAAATTCTCTGCAACTTTTACTTTCGAATGAGCGGAACTGGAACATACTAGATATTGCGTTCATATTGCATCCGGGATCAATTTATTTTAGATAATGATTGGTGAGAAAGTAGCATTTCTGTCCGGTTGTCGAAGCGGGGAAATGCCAAGTTAATCACGGCAGGAATGTGTTGCGCTAGGCAAAGGTTGTCTCATCCGGAGAGGAATTATAGAAATACGAACACGTATCTATGATACTCGATTGTGTTTTATAGTGTTTTTAATCCGGTTATTCCGCATACGTTTATTATTATTATGGACGGATATCCTGAGGTTAGCTTTTTATAGCCTCGGTGCGGGGTGTGTTACAGTCGTTGAGATCTCCAATGACTTCGGTTTAATCGTTGTGAGTCATGGCAAACCCCAATAAAAAAAATGAACAGCGTCAAAGGCGCAAGGTGAGTAGGTAACATTTTCCCTTTCTTATATAGTCTCTTCCGAAAGCAAGGTATCCGCGACCATAAAAATAGACTAGGAGAAATAAAACGATACACGTTAGCGAACAGATTGGTAGTGCAGGGAATAGATAGGAAAGCAGAGTGCAGAGACCGAGAAACAATACGTTCCACATTGGTAATAAACCAGGAGCCACAGGTAGATAGGAGGATAATGACGAGTGAAGCTGATTATTTATTTTATTTGATCGACTGCTAAAGGTAATGTGAGTCACGGCTAACTCATATTAAAATTTGCGTAATTGAGAATCAAACACGTCCGGCATATCATTCAAACTTTCAACGCTACCTCATACTATGTCGTCTCTACGGCTTGCTACTTAAAAAAAACACCCATTTGAACAAAATTGAATTCTTCCAATTAATCCGCCTTCAAATATTCAGGGAATCCCCTTGCCATCTAATTCATTCATGAAGAAGAATGCAGAATTAACTTGTCAACCACAAGATTTATCAGTTAAGACTACCTCTCTTCCCTCTATGCCTAACGGCTTCAAATTCTTGCGTTCAGGGGAGAAATTTTACTTTTGCTACAAAAATAAGAGGTGTCGAAACTCTGTTTTATAAATCCGAGTGGAAGGGTTTATAAATCTCCTGGTTTGATGTTACAGGATCGGCAGGTATGTGAATCCCGGGCGCCAACCGTGTGTCATTTGCCGCTTTAGCGGCTGTACAACAGAGGATATCGCAATTTCTGCGATTTTTGCTTTATGTCTCCCTTCTTTTTTTTTCTATTAATCCCTTTTTCGGCTTCCCGTTCCCTGGCGCCAACCGTTCCTCCCCCCGTCCATACATCTGTGTTTCCCGCCACCGTCACCACCCTTTTTTCGCCTTCCAATTCGTCTCTCACTTTCTTTCCTGAACTAAGGCGGAGACGAGACCATGCATTCTCTACGTAAGTCATGTTTGTTTCAACTCGAACCCTGTTGTTGGTGATGAACCATGGGTTGGTTGATGGTCTGGCTGCTCGTTTTCGCCTTGTCGCCTATTTTGTTTTCGTAAAATTATTGTCGAACTGCTAAAAACAGGAAATTAAAACATCTGAAAAATATGGCATGGGTTTTCTCACATCTTCCCTTTTTGAAACGGCCATTTAACACTTGGGAAAGTTATGGCCGCGATCCAGTAACAGAAGTGAAAGAATGAATGGAGCGACTAGAATAACATGAACAGTTACAATCCTTGGGTGTCGAATTCAAGGATTCTGTGAAACTCGTTTTTTTTAGTGACCCCAATTCGGATAGGCCAACTCTAATTATTTGTGCTCTTATGAAAATAATGACTTTCCTCCTCGCCGTTAGCGATGAAATTTTATGATTCTACGTTTCCTAATTTTTCCATTGAAGTGGGGAATTCCAGAAGAAATTCAAAGAACAGCAATTAATACGCGGGATAGGCAACACAGCACGTCTACTAACTAGGCTAGGGGGTAGCGGAAGATGCTCTCCACCCCCGGCGGCTTACTGCAGAGGTCGGGGAACCGGGGTAAATTGGCCCAAATGGGGTAAAAATGATATTCCCCGGAGAGGGGAATAGACGGGAAAGGACTTTAGCTACGCCACTGAGCACATCCTCTCTGGAAGATATGGTCGTGTTCACCAGGACTACTTCTAGGCCATTGGTGCTACTATAAAGAATACGGTTCTGGTTCTCACCTCAACTCCCCTCCATTGAAACGGGGCGGGAAGAGGAAAGTGGAGGGAGGAAAAAGGGTCTGCAGGTAAGGGCCCGGACTAGACCCTTTTCATGAGGTTACCGCCCGCGGTTGAACTCGCAGCTGTGCGTTCGTTTGAGCCGAACAACAGCCTCTGTCATACTATGGAGTGAGGAGGGATTTAGAAACCACTTCGAGGAAGCATTAACCAGTTGTTTATCGTTCACGCAGATTCATTTTCTTTGGCGATGCTGACTGATAAGATGATAGATATAGGAAAAGGGGAGGCATATTCTCAGAGAAGTTCTTTGTCTAGAATATATTTTCAAACTTTAATTTTTTTAATGCGATGCATTAAGTAAAGGTTTGCGTGATTAAATAGTCTATAATATGTAAAGAGTAACGTTGCCTGTCGTGTAGCTATGTTCTTGGTTACATTTTGATTTGAAATGAGCGATAAGCCTTTCATAACCCGTTGATGATTCGTCTACTGAAGTGAATTGTTTTTGTTCTAAATTATAAATAACCCCCTTCGCCGATGAACTAAATATTTGACAGGAAAACGATGCCTCAGAAACTACTCTTTAAATGTACTTCAACATTAATTATTTCCCGCAAAAAATCTTATGTCGATTTAAATTCAAAGTAGGTATATAGGTAGTAACATTATTTTACACATCAATCTATATAAGACTCCAGTGGTCATGTTTTAAAGGACTTATTTTGATTATATGCTCTACGGCATACACACTATTTCATCGAAGAATTCATGAACGCTAACAAGCTATTGTCCATCCATGAATACTGAAAAAATATCTAAATAATAATAATTTTTAAATTTGTAAGTTTTAATCCATGGCTAGGAAGTTATTATTTTTAACGTCAAATCTCTCGAGGAAATTCCGCAGTTTCACTTTATGCCAAAAGTGAAATGATGTTCTTATCACGGTAGGTAAGCATCTCGGGTGTGTCCGAAGTAAAGCAATAGGGCAGAGGAATGCGTTTTCTAATCTTATGCTGCGGTTGCCAGTATCTAAGACTTGATAATTTATCAATGCAGACGAAATCTCAAAAAATAAGCTCGCAACGATGATAATTCATACGCAGATATAGGTATGTCAATGCTCCACACAGGAAAATATATTGTCCATAAATTCCTCAGCATTCAGATGACCAGTCTTTTTGTTGAGCAGTACTTTTACAAGATTCGTTTAAATTGCCGAAGTCATTGCGTAAGCAGAAATCTCACGCATTGTAGTGGAAAATATGCCGCATGGTTTCACGGTTCTAGCAGAGTCATACGGATGGCTATTACGTGCTGATAAAAGCAATCGCTCTGTTTGCACGCGGCTTTGGCTGTTTGCTATTCAGTTTTCTTGGAACAATTTTACTGACCAGGGGAAGAGAAACGCAAGTCTTGACTCACCACATGAAGGCCATTGCGAAACTGGATGTTCAGGATCCTTCGAAGGCGGACGCTTTTCAGGAATCCTCACGACCCAAGTGAGGAAGAATTCAACGCACACGAACCCACATCCACCGCGTACGAGAGCCGGCGGCGAACTGCTCTCGTCTTGCCGGCATTTGAACGGGAGGGAAGAATGGTGGCGGCGGGAGAGGAGAGGCAGAGACCCCATGCGGAGCTCCGCCGAGGATGGATGGATGTGCAAGGACGAATCGGAACACCTGAGGAACTCTCTGACTCACTCGGCTCGGAAGGAATCGTTCGCAAAGCGATGGACACCCCAGAGCACTCAAAAGATGAGCATAAGTCTCCCTCAGAAAATGACACCTCACCCACGTTTTCGGATCATTGTGGAATTCAAGTACAATGAATGGTCAGAGAGAGGACATATCTCATTTAAAAAAAAGGAAAGGTATAATGTCGGCATCCGGAAGATGACTCGGAAGAGATGGAACGTTCACCTTATGATGTCATGCTTGAAGATTGCGAAGTGACGTCAGTTCGGGTGACCGGTTGCAGTGCGGTGGCACTTCGATGAATGAATTCAAATTCACGGTTTTGAATAAGGCCGAAAATTGCTGTTTTTTTTCAGTTTTTTTTCTTTTGCGTTATTTACCTCGCTGTTCGGAAATTCGACTTAATTAATGGAACAAGATGCGCCTAATCCTTTATTGAACGAAAGTGATCATTAGATAGTACAATTAAGACCCCAAAATCTATCGTCATCCTAACAAAATATTCAAATAGTAGTGCTTTGTATTTTTAAGATCTCGTTTTTTTTATGAAAGGAAATCAAAATGTAAGTGGTACAAATTGGTGTTTCTAGGAATGAGTGTACATTTCAGGAGGAAAGTGTTCCTCCTGAAATAATCCACAACATTTATTAAGCAAGCGAAATGACCTTATGCCGACTAAAACAAGGTACTGAAAAAGTTGCTGTGACTACATCGGGACTCAGACGTTGCTGATGAACGAGTGTATTTAGATAAGAAGGGGAGGAGGCTTGTTGTTTTTGTGAATTGCATTGGACATAGATAATGAAAAGTAACGCTTCCAGCCGAATAAACGAAACAAGATTTGCGGCAGCTCAAATAGCAGCGTTCACATTCACAACGTGCCGTTTGAAGATCCTGGAAAAACGTTTACTGAGGTGAGATGAAGGCAATTGTTTTCCTGAAGGCATCGTCGAAACAAAGAAAGCATTGTCTGGCTTAGTCATGCTCCGCGAAAAATAGTAAATAAATTAAAGATTAAAAATCTCGTTCTAGTGCACGAAGCAATTTGAAATGGCTAGTTTATCTGTTGCGTTAATCCCTTCTGGAAACCGTTAAAGCATGTCGGCTCCTTCTGCCAAAGGCTATATTTATCTTGTAATCGAGTCGAATTACATTTAAAATTAGATAAGAGATAAATCAGTTTATTTAAAAACAATCTTTCAGAGATCGTTGAGCAATACGCTTTAATATCACTGACCGTAATCGCTGCTTATGTAGTGAATCGCCATAATCGCATGCGAGAGAAAATGTAATGAAAACTCGACACCGGCAGAATTAACGCATTTGAGGAAATGAGGGGGGACCAATATATAGTTTCCGGACGACCTGGAAGGCTGCTTATATTTTGTCGCCTTCCAAATAGGTAAAAGAATCGATGGAGTGTTTCATTTTCAAATTCCATGTTTGAAATATTGAAGTATTTGAGCGCCCCACCAACCAGACTATCACGTCATTGTAATGGAATTATAAAACAGGCAATCGTTTTTAAGTTTATTTATTAGATCGATTTCTAATATCAGTCTTTAAATGCAATTATCATAAAAAATGTGATTTTTTCGCCGACTGACGCTGCGACACTAACTTTGGGAAACACTGTATAGTTTTATTCATAATAAAAACATATTTAATACGTTACCACGTATCTAACGCGTCTTGGGTGATATTCTGAAACACAAAAACCAGTTTTCAATAGTATAGAAGTAATAGTGATAGGAAAATCAGTCACATGTGCCCTTACATCGCCCTTAGCTCTGATGCAAAATGATGAGCTTGCGTAGGTCACATTCCCGTGGTCTCTCTACCATACGCCATACTCCACCAAACTTTCCTCCCCCTATCGCCTTTGATTCTCATCTCCAAATGGCTGTCATCACGCTCCCTTTATTACCTTGTGCATTGAATCTCGCCGTCTTAAGGCAAGAGATGACTTGGATGTTTTTTCACCACATAATCCTTTTCCTCCAATGAGAGAGGCTCAGTACCTATCATCCCAAGGATTTTGAATTCCTAGGGTTTGCGAAAAAAGAATTAAAAAAAACTCCTGGAAGCTGCCCGATACCGAAAAACCCATCGTGACGCCATTCTCATCTTGGAGTGACCAGAGTATAGATGATCCCATTTCTTCCAGTCTTAAGCACAGTTTCGTGGACCATTGGCCCGTTCCCCTGGGGCTTTCGGGTAACTCATGTTAAGAGGAGGGTAATGGCGGCACCGGGTTCTCTCATTATTATTATTAAAACCTATTTTTATTCTTCTACTCTGAACCTAAATCATCGAGGGTCAAAATCGTGGTCCGCGGACCGTAAGCCATTGGTTATCGGTTCACGGCGAACTGGTGGAGAGGACGGATATTTGTTTTCCGTTGGCGATTGGTAGCTGAATTATTCGGCCGGAATTTGAATTAAATTAGTCAAATCTTGCTAACCCAACAATGATAACGTGAGTGATTATTTATTTTATTCTGGGTTGCCGCGAAGTTTCACTGAAATTCCTTCGACGGTGAAAGAACCTTGTCGATTAAGTTGCGAGAGCCTTAGCTGAGAAATGGTGCCCCGTCATTCATCCATTCCCCTTCTCTAAACTTTCTCAGTGTCGGCGAACTGACCGGTGGATACCTGACGAGTGTCCCGAATGTGGTTTGAAGAAAAAATTAGAATGTTGCGCATACAATTAATTTTCAATTTCTACCGTTAGTTATCCATTAAAAAAAATTATATTGACGTTTCGCTCCTTACAGTACGAGCAACTTCATGGGTAAGGGAACGGTAAATATTCACCAAATTATCTTTCCAATACCATTCATGTATTTCCGAATGGAAAATATGTTTTAAAATCATTTTTGGTTATCCTTAGGTACACAAAAAAATATTTAAATTCCCTTCAGACACTTTCAGGTCTTCCTGATTGAAATCATGAAATCTTTTTTAAACTTAGATTATTTCACGTATTACACCTAGACCGCGGACCTTCATTCCTCAAAAAAACATCCCTTCGTCCTTTCTTTTATTTGTTTCAAACTTTGTGTGCTTTTTATTCCATGCGCGTTCAAAAAATGTAATTTGACTCATATTTGCAGGCACATTTCAAACACTCCGTTCTCTTTCGTAGTAGGTACTGTCAAGAAAAGCCTGGTTTTAGGTTACGATAGGAAACTTATTCTCTTTCGCTAATTCCCTTCATGCGGCCCTATCCTTGCAAAATTCTTTTACCTCTGTCACAATCATACATTTTTTTATCCATGCTGTTAATTACCCGAAACTTTCATTATCCCACGTCTTGTGAGTCTCTTCCTCAACACGCTAACTCATGACATCCTCCGTTTACCCCTTCCTCTCAAAGAGATTAATCTCTTCAATGATATTTCTGTTGGGTATGATCCGCCTCTCATCCATTCTCTCAATCTGACCAAATCAGTGAAGCATACTTCTTTCATACTCGTCTTTTACGAGTGGGTTTGATCATTATTCTTTCCTGACCTTTTTATTCCTAATCCTATCGCTACCATTTTTACATCAAACACTCCTGCAGTACTCCATGCCCACCGCTTTCAATCGGTATCTACGCTTAATCTGACACGCAAATGTTTTCTCAGATTTACATTCCTTTATTGTTCCAAGACGACTGGAGGGAGAGGTAGAAGGTGTAGTTAGCTGTCGACATGAATGACCCTAGCATTTGTTTGGAGAAGATCTCCACTGGACCCACTTATCTGCTAAATCCATCTAAATTTTGATCCAGTGGTATCCAATCGCTGTGTAATTCCCTCCACGAAGGTGCTCCAGGTTTTTTACAGTGGGATTGAGCCACAGAGAGATGGGTTGAAAAATATAGCTATGTGTAAAGAAAATATTCGGAAAAAATATATATTTTTTCAGAAAGGTTATATATAAATAATTTTCCCATAATTGGAGAACATCCGTGAATTCTGTCACCAATGTAGTTGATATTACATGCTTATTGTATGGAACATGCCTTTTAAGTCACTCATTTCCAGATATTTCCAAAATTAGCCCTCTTCCCGTTCATTTACCATAGGTACCACAATTTTCAACAATGGGATCAGCGAAAAAATATAGCCGGGCTCAAGGTACGACTGACTAGCAAATTTAACATAAAACGTCACGCTGACAAGATAAATTGCTATGATATGTATATTTTTTTCTTCTTTTAACTACCTAATTTTATTTTTGAATATTTCTAGGAATCATTAGAGCTTCTTAGAGTATTTCTTCATAGATACTAATAGTAACTTTTAGAGGATGACCCGCTGTTGCATCTACATGTGCTAAAAAAATTACTAGGCAAAAATCATTAGCCTGAACTGGGTCTTGATCTCGGATTCTCGAATTCCGACCGAGTTCTTCAACCAGTTAAGCAACGCAGGCGTTCTCTTGTACTGAATTTTTGAGAGCTTTAAATGGAACAGGATGTACTTACGAATTGCCGTTCATAATATGCCGCGAAGCAATCGTCGCCGTGCGCCAGACGCCACAGTCCAGTCCTTTAATCAAGGTCTGTAAAAAGCCGTTAACGGATCTTGCTTAAATGTTGTTTTAATCTCGTTGAGTGTGGCGCCTCGCACACGGGAGCGATTCTTCGTGACATTGTATGTACGGCAGTTCCTAAGAACGTCTTGTTCCGATTTATGCTCTCAAAAATTTGCGTTGTAAGAGAACGCCTGGGTAGCTTATCCAGTTGAAGTACTCGGCAGATATTGAGAGTCCCGGTACAGGCGAATGATTTTTGAATGGTGAATTTTTTCGCATGGTAAATGTGAAAATCGTTGGTGATTTTGACATGATCGACGTTCAAGCAGTTTCCTAGAGTTTACGATTATTATTTTTTACCGTGAAGACATATTCCTCACCCATAAAACCTGAGTATGCATCGCTCACAACTCTGGTCGAAGTAGGCATGAAGCTTTTTGAACATACGTAACCTATAAGTGGAAATTTTATTGAGCATTTTCAACATTTAGTGGTTTTTCAGCTAATTTTATTTTTAATATTATTAGGCATCGTTATATAAATAAATAAATGTAAATATATATACATATATATATACATATGTATATATATATATTCACAAATAGATTAATAACTCAGATGAGCAATGTGTTC
>LYUA01001643.1:119865-131191 GCA_002093875.1 Calopteryx splendens
CATGTGCTCGCCTCCTAACCCAAGGGTCGCGGGCTCGAATCCCGCCTCGGGCATGGATGTTTTTTATGTAAAGAGGGTTAAATGTAAGACAGGGCCTCATGGCCCTAATTTCGCCTTAAATAAAGTCGTCATAAAGTCGTTACAATCATCTGATCGACAGGCATCTCGAATGGCGAGGACGGAGCTGAATCTTCTTTTACGACAGGTGAGATTCACACATTTGGATAAAGCTTTATTTCCCAGTTTCCTTCTCCGGGTTGCACATGCCTATTAAAAACGTCCCGAGATCCCAGAAAACACGTGCGCGCTCCTCCTCATGTGACCGCAGCTTTTGCCAAAGTTTGAAGCCTGCACACCGTTCAATGGGCAGCCCTATCCACTATTGACCGCGCATCCTCAATATTTCGTAAAAAGACCTAATTTCCCTGCTACTAATTTACTTCACTCAAACACTCTTTTTTTTTCTGCTACAGCACCTGATATCTCTTTTCCACTGCTACAGCAAAAAAATATCAAACAAAGATAGCAAAATAGGTATATCTAAAAAAACGACGACACTATTTATTTAGTTTCATTTCGTTTTCTTTTCCACCCGTGTCCTATTGGATTTCTAACGAAACACGTCAGCTGTTTACGCCAAAATGCGACCGAATTGCTTTCGCCGTTTCGTTCTTCATATTATTGAAACCTTTGCGCTTTTTCGCCGGTCTTAGTTTTTGCTCTCTTCGTTACTTTTTTTTGTCGCTATATTTCCATGCAGTCAGGCGCCGCTGTTACTCTCGTCGGCAATCATTGGGATAAATGACCTTTCTCACGTGCTAAATATCCACTCTAAAATGCAAATTACAACATCAAAGGCAAAATTAGTTTCGTGTTCACAAGGAAGGAAATTGATGCTCGGCTCCCACACCATACATAATCTGGACTTTTATACTTCTCATTGGAATTCTCGATCAATAGTTTTGAGGACAGTATTTATTTTATTGTTTATTACCTTCTTTAGCATTACATTCAGGATTTGAAAACGAAAAAATTCCGATTCTGTAAGAGAACCAGAATATATTATTAATAAAATATAAATAAAACATTTCTTCCACATTATATTAATGGTTTAACAAGAGGAGGGGTCCAGTTAGTTAATTGCTACCGTATATCCACAAAACATTTTCCGGCTGGGCCAAGTGATGCAAATCTGTCAGAATCCACAGAACTCAACGCAAGATGAAATACTTGACAGTTATTTAGGCAGTTGAATTTCTTCCTACAATCCTGAAAACTAAACAGGTGATGAATTTGTGGTTGGGTAACCCAGGTCTTCGTTTGAAAGAAGACGTTGTGAGCTATTGGCTGTGAATGCGAAATAGGTAAAAATCCTAAAGCCAATAAAAGAAGTTAAGAAAGCTCCTATAATAGGAATAGTTGACCAAAATAGCGTTATAGGAGCTTCCTTAACTTCTTTTATTGGCTTTAGGATTTTTACCTATTTCGCAGGTCTTCATTTGCTGCGAATGGGGCCTTAATAATAAATTTTGCGAAAGCAAAGAGCGGTAGAATGCCACACTTGCAAAATTTCTAAGCGGACAGTGAAAAAAGAAACTTGGAAAAATAAGTCATTTAAAATTTTTAAACTGAAAAATGTTGGTTCAGTACCGACGATACGCCGTGTGATAAAAAAAACGTTATCAATTATTTTACAGTGAAAAGATTCCTTTCTCCATTTTAACGGCAATGAAAGATGGAAAACTGGCGAAATGTCGTAGGACGCTTCTTTATTAATATCCAACAGATTTTTCAAGAAAATTCTCAACCGCTCACCGGAACTCTTTTTTTTCTGTTCCATGGGTGCACCACCATATGGTGCAGTTGAGCCCATTACTCTTTTGGACTCACTCAGGCATTTACTGTTCTTTCCTTCCACATCGTTGTTGCTGATGGTGTAATCTCATGTTTTGTTCATCGTCGACGGATAACCACGGTAACTCCATCATCCTATCAATTTGGATAGTATCCAATTTCCGTTTTAATCCTATTAGCTCTCTCACAACTCGAATTACCACGACGGGGTGATTTTGGGTGGGCTCGAACTCGAATCGTGCCGATCCGACCTAATTGGGTTCAAAACGCTCTCGGGCGAAAGAAAGGGGAAAAGCAAGAAGCAAAGGAAGGCAGGCATATGATGACGAGATGAAACTAAATCAGTGACATAATTTATCAAGGTAGCACTCTTCACGACCCCAATGGTATGCCTCTCACAGGAGACGCAACTCAAGGCATGTTAGGCAGGGGACGTTTCGTTTAGGATTCATGGTCGTGGTTTCTCGAAGGATAAGTTTCGACGGTCATCGCAATGTCTCGCCAATCGCAAAAAAAACCTGAGACGAAACGCGACTGGCGAAACGGGGAGGGTATCTGGCCCTCATGGGATAGGAAAAATTTAAGACTGCACTGCTGCAATTTAAATCTGCACAATCAAACACTTGATTTAAAAAAAATGAATTAAAATAGGATGACGCTTACTGTGTAGCAACAGCTACTGTATGAGCGTTTGTTGCCATCTTTCTGTGTCCATCGTGTTTTTAAGGTTATCAAAGAGCATAGAGCTCCTCTGAGAAAGGTAATGAATGAAAAACACAATTCAGTTGCTAAATATGTGTTGAGAAAATAATAAAGATTAAAGATAAAAAAGTAACTTACGCTCGTTTTAGGGGCCTTAAGAGGGCCCCTTCGTCGGCAGAAGAATGAGGTGTACAATGTATCATCACCATTATCATTGGGTTGTTTAGGGTGGTCCCTAACAACTATTTCGGGCACTTTCTATTCCTCTAGTATGCCTTACATTATTTCCCTCTTCAGTTCTTCGCACTTCCTACCTGCCTCCTTAGTGTTCAGAAAGCCTCTTCCTCGCTTACCTTTCGTTCTCCCTTAGTACATCATGGCCTTTAAATTCCGCCAGATTCTTTTTATGCCTCCTTTGAATTTCACGCCGCAATTTCTTCTCTTAGTCCATTATGTATGAAACGTCATTCATCTTCCTACCTCTCTATCTAACCTGATTTCTATACCTTTTCCATGCCCACATTTAAAAGACCGGGTAATCAATGCTCATTTTTTGCATTAAAGATTATTATGTTTCGAATCCTTTGAGGTATTCACTTTATATTAAAGGAGGTTTTAATAGTTTTTTATTTACGTATTTAATTAGCGTTGCATGCATATAATATGCATAAGCGAAGATGTGAACGCTAAAAGACATAGAAATGGAACACAAAAGAACACTGAAGAATCAGTCTTTTTTGCAATTTTCGGTGACTTCAGTCACCTTCATCAGTGCGAGAATTAACTGTTTACATTACTGTTCCACCATGCATGTACCTAGCCGAAAGTGTTTTCAGATTATTTTTATTATTTTAATCTAGTGAACGTGTTTCCCATACTCATGCACGGGAAATATGCACCCAGCACTGCATTGAACTTAATCCTTACATCTCCACAGGCATTTCAAGTGGTACGTTTTACAATGGCACATACACATTCGTTTTAAATTTTAATCGGTATTTTCTACAACATTTATTGAGTTATGTCGGCATTATATAACCTACTAATTGGTGACACTAATAATTGAAACGCAATTACGTCTTCTCACATAGGAATACAGAATTTTGGTCGCAGATTAGGGGTAATGTAGACCCTTATACCCCCTCGAAAGGTAATAACCCACCAAGATTCAACCAGACTGATCCCCGTCACCGGTAGCGTCCGTTACAACGAAAATATTTAATCCCTATGGTGGCTGGCGTATCGTTTAATTTCTCACTTTCGCCATGGGGAAATTTTTGAGTTTGGAATGCGTTGCGTTGACGTGGCCCCCAAAATAAGAAAAAAATATCTTGTTAAAAAGGGCTTGATCGATACGATGCGTAGGGTGTGCCGGAAAAAAAGAATGACCACTGCGAAAAATTTTGTCTCAACATTGCTATCTAAAAATACTGGAAATGAAAATTTTCTTAAATTCTGCAATCGGTTTAAAAAAAATTCCACCTGCAACCTCAATAAATACCAAAGCTCTTATGCCATGTTTCGCCGTGCCATTCTTCATGGACTTTTCGAAAACATTAAGCTAAGCTTTAAAAGCGTTACCTACCCGCAATTGATTGATTACTCTTTTCTTTTAATTACAGATAATATACTCATAGAACGGTCACATCATAAAATCCATTTCTTACCAGTGAGAAAACCACAAACTTTACTCACTGCGGCCATGGACATATCAGTATTAGACATTCCAATGATGAATAACATATAGTATTAATGACTAATATTTTGTATTACTCTTCACTTGACCCTGTAAGCCAATCGTGAGGGTTTTTTTTACAGGTGCGAATAATGCGAATAATATGCGTTAAATAAAAAAATATCCGTCTAAGAAATGTCTCCTCATTTAATTTTAAGATTTTACATTTTAAAGAACTTAAGAATCATCCAATTTACCATCCTTCGGATTTGAAGCCTAGCGAGAGAGACTCAGTATAATGATCGCTTTCATTTTCATAATCCATTTCCCATTTCTCTTCACCACCGCAGTAATAAATCCGAGGGTTGGTTTGATAGGTTAAGGCTATAGCTCACTCCTTATTAAGCCAAAGGGCGTGCAAAATTCACATACCAGAGTAGATGGGTGGGTGGGGGGGGGAGGGATTTGGGGAGTATTTCCTTTCCCTGTGCCGGTTGCACTTTCCCAGGAAGATTTACACCAGAAAAATCTCACAACTCGAGCGGTGTCCTGAGGTGTCACCCGGATTTTAAATTTGGGACCCTCAGGCACACAGTCAAACGGTCTGCTCACTGGGCTACAACCGCAGTTCCCTCTATCATAAAGGCTAAGCATCAATAAATGATCAGGCATTCACTGGGGCGCCAGGAATGCGATCAAGGTTATTGTCTGCTAAATCCAAGGGCATTGAAACTTTTTAAACTATTTGGGCACTGGGGAAATGGTAATAGCCACACTAAGAATACCGTTACGAGTAAAATTTACTCCAGGGCACACGGCAAACGGAAACATCGATCGAATACTACAACATTTATAATTTTGTTGTTACCAACACATTTGTTACAATTTTACTCATGCAATGCCATCTACAAATGTATGGTTCGGAAACTGATTAGTGACACTTATGTGTGGAGCCAATGATGTATTTTTCCCATTTTGCATTATTATTTTTTCAATATTGTTAAATCGAGTAGACCTGAGGTAAAGAAGAGACTAGTTAAGACGTTGATATGGAGAGTCGTTTTGTATGTCTCGGGTTCTTGGTCGTTGAGGCTTGATGAAAAGCGTAGGTTGGAGGCTCTCGAGATGCTGGTGTGAAGAAAGATGGAAAAGGTGAAATGGACGGAACCCCCTAAGAACACTTATTAAAAACCTTAATGAATAATGCTATGCATTTGTAAAATTAAAACGCTGATGCTAAAAGACTGAATATTGGGCAGTAATTTTCATTGCCATTCACAAAACATTCATTTTTAGATTTAAGTGACCATCACTCCCAATACTTTCTTAAAAATATATTGAGTATGCTCATAGGATCTTCTAAGTACTCTAAGTTATACACAATGCCTTCTCTCAATGTTTGACGCACAATAATGGAATACCAATCGGGTATGTATATTTTTAAGAAGAGTTCAGCTCTAAACAATAAGACATCCATAGAAAACTTCCAGGAATATCTGAAGACATCCATAGAAAACTTCCAAGTTTCTACATTATTAAATATATTCATAATTAAAGATAAAAGTAATAAAAATATCGTAAATTCCATATTAGGCATTTTAATTAGACCAATCGAGTTTATAAATTCCATCATCTTGAATTTCGCCTTCTACAAGGCAGTCCCTTGATCAAAAATCAATTTTGACAATATTATATAAGCTTTGCTAATGAAATGAACTTGCGGATAAGATCGAAAAGGTTACTTAAATGTGGAACTAATGATTTATATTATTAGAAATAGTAAAATAAAAACAGTATTTCTGTTATGGTTACGAAAATATGGTACCTCATTTTTTAAAAAATTCATACCTCATTTTTTATCCACTTTCATTTCTTCCCCCGGGTGAAATAATTTCAAAATATTTCATTCATGTTTCTCATTCCAAATTCCATTCAAATGTTGAATGTATGTTACCGCGCAAGGCGTTTGCGTCAGGAATTGTGCAGCACCTTTTTCACATGATCAAGACGTCATGGGATGCTTTATGAATAAATAATTAAATAAATTGTGTATTTTAAATTGAAAAAAAAATAACTTTCCATCAAACGAGAAGGGAAAGGATATATATTCCATCCTCCGCGGGGGGGGGGCAAAAACTCATCCAATAATAGACACGTCGGATGTCGCGAGAGCCCTCTGCATAGCATTTCTTTTTCCATTTGCATCCTCCACGCGAATGCTTTTCCGCTCGAAATCCCAACGCGCCGCCGCCAGAGGGGGTTGCGCACCCTTTGCCTTCGACTCCGGTGGGCCCGGGTTTGATGCTCACGTAAAGTGGGGGCGAGATGACCGGAATGGCTCTCGGGAAGCAGGCAATAAAGTGGAGTGGTCGGCGCTTTCATAGGGACCCTAGCCTGCAGAAGGAGGAGACGGGGGGCGCGGGCCGAAGGGCTCCGATTCGCTTGGGATCACCCTAAAGCACTGCCATGGGGCGGCGGCGGCGGGAATCAAAATGCATGAATATTAACTGGGGAAAGGAAACATGTTTCTGCAACGGCTCTCGGCAACGGGGAAAATTTGGACCATATTGAACCCAATTGAAAATCTCAGTTCCGCAAGAGATAATTTATTTACGGAAATATTTGAAAAATCCAATTCTATTCATGCCTCGCCCAGGAAATATCACTTGCTTGAAAGTCATGGGAACACATGCGCAATTGTATGCACTTTCCTCACTGATGACGTAACTGCCAAATACTAGCACACGAACGTGAGTGCCAGTTATTTAAGATGAAGATTAGATCGAGATTGACCGAAACATCACGTTCTAGTTTCATACAGTTAAGGTTATCGCTGTATTAAACCGCGTATTCCAAGATTCATTAACTAACTACACAGCGTCATTTGAGTTCTTTGAAGACGATTTATTTTATTTTGGTGAGAAGTATTTTCAGGTATAATATAGCCGCACGGAAATATAACATTAATAATAATAATTTTTATGATACATATATATAAAAATGAAATGTTTGTAAAAAAATTAGTAAGCGTGGACAATTTTAATATGTTATTTGAAGTGAATGCTTTTGAGAATTAGTGAATTTTTCTGGTCAATAGGGTCGACTCATGTAATAACTTGCAACTGCTTTAGTACAGGAAATATCAATCAACAGGTATGTAATAGGGACAAAATATACAATACACTGAACCAGCGACCACGTATGTGAAGAAATTTCAAATACAAAAATAAAATATCTGATTACATCAATTATCAAAATCGACAATCGGTCGTATTTGTACCTCTACTATGCTTTTTAACTGTAATATAATCCGGCAATTCCAAAACAACATAGTTGTACACGAAATGCAGAAGGACGAATAAAGTTATGGATTTTGGATCAATGCAATATTTTGTTGGAAATGAAAGCATTTCTTACCTTTCTACAAGGGTCGTGAAGAGTCATCAGAGTCTCCGGCGAATACTCCAGTTTTGATCCAGACTTGATGACAGGGACCTGGAGTAAAGACGTAAAGAAAAGATTAATGAAAACTTCCAAATGGGGCCAAGACATGGTACTAGAAGAGGGAAGATAAGCGTAGATTGGAGGCGTTTGGAAGGCAAGTGTGGGGAAGAAAACTTAAGGTCAAACGGGTTTGAAAAGAGAAAGCGACGAGATGAAAGTGACGAGCATGACATGGTAACTGAAAAGAGTTGCTGGGAGAATTTCGAAGGCGGAAGGAAACGTGGATGCAGGGCAAAATGAATGAGAATAGAATATTGCATATTGCAATAGAGAGAAGAACGGTGGGTTTGAAAGGTAGGTGGAGTGAGGGAAGGAAAACGCATTTTGTGGGGCGAGGAGGGAGGTAGGAAGAGGGGATGAAGAACGGTTACTTGTAATTCAAGCGGTCAAGGCATTCAATACCCACCTCTGATGGGTAGATTAAAAAAATGGTATCAGCGAATTGAGAATTTCCTAGGCTTCGTCCGACCTTGATACAACACTTTGGGAAGTCACTGCAACCGTCGATCAAGCCCACCCTTCTCTTTTCCATCGGCCATAATGGCTTAAGAGCCCCCCGTAAGTGAATATGTCCGAGGTACCTCCTGGGTCGCTTCAGTTCGCACAGGGAGGAGCTGAAAGTGGCAAAAGTTAAACGCGAGGGAAAATGGGATGCCGGTACAATATTTGTGTCCGGTGCTAGCGTCTCACTCACTCTCCCTTCTTTCCTACGATTGCCTCTCAGAAATAAACCTACAATGACGTCGTCGAATGGAGCACCGGTCGAGATTTGCTGACTGTACGGGAGATTGGAGTGGTCGGTCGGATCGATTTTACGGAGGTGTACGATGAAATGGAATTGAGGGCAAATGTTTTCAAAACAAAATCAGTTGCGTCTGATATGAAGAATGGGAAGGATTCCATCCATGGTGATGGTAGGTAACTAACCATTGGACGAAATAATTGAACGAGTGAGTGATACTGTAAGAGAGCATCGGTAATAGACCAGGGTGGAAGAAGTCTGTTACACTGGTTTTGTTCATGTTTGATTCCATAGATGCGAGTCAAACCCTCAAAGCAAATATAAGGGGGTGGAGTGAATGCTCTGAGAGCAAGGGGTTGACCTAGAAAGTAATGCTTGAGTTCGGTCGAAGAGACACCCAAAACGAGGATATAAGAAGTCTCAGGAATAGAAGAGCATTTATGAAACGACGCATTAACGTGACGCAGGCGAAAGAAATATACGAAGAGGGAGCAATATGGGAGAAATCAGTGAAAAGGATTTAATTTCATGAAATAACCTAGGATCGTGCTTTTTTGACCCTGCCAACCCCCAAACGAAAAGATGTGAAGGCTTGTATGCATGCATGAAAAGATATCGCTGTAATTTGGAAAATGTGACTACATTACTACCTATAACTAGCGGTACATATTGTGTTTATAAGGTTACTATATCGTCTGTGTACTACCTCCCCGTTAGGAAAGTAAATATTGTGTTGTACATTCTAGACCAGACTTATTAACATATCTATATGAAATAAAGGAATTGATCGAGTTTTGTCCCGATTTGTTGCAACGACAGCAAATTCGTTGCTAACGGTATCAATACGGTAATTTCATCCGGGTGGACAAAAGTTTATCCGATGGTAACTTATCAGCTGAACATACGGAGACACGTAACCAAATGAACAAATGTTTACCTGGAGAGCATGTAACGTCAACATTTGACCAAGTCAACCCACCGACCATAGGAATTACATTACTGATTTTTTTAAATGTGACGTCACATTAATATACGAAATTGGCGTATGTTTATCATTGGCGTCGCTTTTTTTTAATCAATAGCATCTTAACCCAATTTCTATGGGTTCATCGTAACCCATTGTCTAAAACAATGTGGCATTAACCAATCTCCGGAATTGGGAAAGTTAGCTTCAAAAAAGAACTGGGTTAAGTTAATCCCAATGGATTTTTAATTGAAATAAGTTAACATCTGACTTAATAATAAAAAACTTGGATAAATTACACTCGCCACGAGAGACTTAAAAGTTAGGCTATAATTTAATTTTGAAATCATTACACTATGCTAACAATAAAAGCATAGATAATATTCACGTAAAACACACAAGCTTAGGTATAAGGTACATAGAATCTTATACATTTAACCTTGGCAATAACTAAGGTACCTAACTCAAGGTTTTATCAGCGTAAAACTTAAATTGAGTATTACCAGTTTTAAAAGTTCCCTTTGATGGAAAACAACTTGATTTTCCATGTTTACACAGTCAAACTTTGGATTTCAATGCATAGCTATATTTCATTATGTCTAGGTGAAAAATATTTATTTCTTCGGCTAATAGTTGAATCTGGGCCATTATACCAATATTTAGACTGCGAAAATTAGGCACAGCAGCTAATGACATAAACTTATATTTCGAATTTTTAATAATAAATGTTAATAAGTAATGCACAAAGACTACTCAATTCAACTTGTAGAGATCCACGTTTAAAATTAGAAAAAAAACTAACGACTTGATTTTGAAAGTTAAATGATAAATAAAAAAAACTAACGCCTTAAGTTAAAAGATGGCCAACGACTTGACTTTTCAACTTAACTATTTAGAGCGTTTCTCCCAGAGTCTGCCTTCACCATGTTTAAACGGTCCCTATTGAATGGGTGCGCTGTAGATTAACCACGCCACCAAAGCGATTGAAATATCCTGCGGCCGATTCTCATAAAATATTCCTCTTTTACATCCTTTCGACACGTTCTCGAATATCGTAATAAAAATTAAGAAACGGTATTCATTTAAATGCAAATCTGTAGGAAGATGGGGCACACACAAACCTATTGAAGTAATAAAATAACTCCGTAAGTGCACATCCTCACCTAATTATAAATTCGCGTTTCAAATTACTGAACGCTAGACATCTAGCTTTTTAAGGTCGCGGGGAAACCACAAAAACCCATAAACACATGGAACACACATGCTGAAACCCCCAAGCACACATTTACTCTCATTCATGCGATTCCGGGAGGTTGGGCGTCGCGAGAACCCTCGGTGCATTATTTCTTTTCATTTGCGTTTCCCATGCGGCGAAAGGGCGTTTGACTCGAAATCCCGACACGCCACACCGATGGATGGGTCGCCGACCTCTTGCATTCGACGGAGGCAGCCCTGGGTTTGATGCTCATATCCATGTAAAGTGGGAGCGAGATGGTCGGAATAGCTCTCGGGAAGCAGGCAATAAAGTCGAGTGGTGGGGGCTTTCATGAAGACCCTAGCCTGCAAAAGGAGGAGACGGGGGGCACCGAAGACCTCCGATTCGCTTGGGATCACCCTAAAGCACTGCCATGGTGCGGCTGCGATTCGTGCTCCCTCCCTCTCTCTCGCTATATATATAAGTATATGTATATGTGTATAAAATTATGTATACATATGAATATATTATGTACATATATAAATTTGTTATGTATAAATATATTATGTACATATATAAATGTGCTTATATACATATATAAATATTTCAAATATAGATGAGTTTTATTGAGGTAGTCGGTTCTTAACAATAACTAATAGTTTGCCGCCAACGTTTCGATTTATTTCTAAA